>PVIJ01009238.1:0-27381 GCA_004024925.1 Scalopus aquaticus
AGTTTTGCCTATATTTTCTTCTATACATTTTATGGTTTCAGGTCTTACATCCAGGTCCTTTATCCATTTTGAGTTGACTTTTGTGCAGGGTGTGAGGTAGTAGTCTAGCTTCATTTTTTTGCATGTGGCTGTCCAGTTTTCCCAGCACCATTTATTAAATAGACTGTCCTTGTTCCACTGCATTTTCTTTGCTCCTTTGAATGACCAGATTTTAACATGTAAGAATTAAGGGCCACATGGAAAACATGTGTACATAGAGATTTAAACCTATCCTAGAAAAACTTGTTCAGAGATCAAAGGCCAAATTGAATATACATTTTTGTCTGTGAGTGCTGCTGTGAAAGGGGCATTGGCCCCTCCGTGAAGGGAAGAACACACTTCCTGACTTCACTGCTATAGGAGGGCCAAATGCTGCATAAACCACTGATATATAGAATCTTGGTATAAGCGGTGGTTGATGAAAGGTGAAAAGTAGCCCAGAGGGGAAAGTGACTGACCTTGTTTTAGGGGTGAGGGAGACAGCTACTAGGCAGGTTTCCTGGAGAAGGTGGCAGCAGGAGCTAAATCTTGAAAGTTGGAATAAAGCTCATTCTAGTTGGAGAGACTATCTTGCATAAAAGGTATAGAGGCATTAAACAACATGGTGTATTCTGGAAACCACAGTATTTGGATACTCCTTGAGTCAAAAGTAGGAGCAGATAAGACTGGGAAAAAGGTCAGGGCAAACGTTAAAACACTTGATGAAATTGAATACCATGGAGGTGAATAAGCAGTAGCATTAATATTAAAAATGAGTTAGAAGAAAGTTAAAATTAAAATTTAAAACCTTGAATTGGAGTCAACTTGTTAACTTTCTTTCCAACGAACACTTAAAAATTAACTAGATAAAAAATTTTCAATTGAAATAAACTTTAGATATCTGGTTTCTTTATATTTGGGTATGTCTTCATGTTTTCAGATGCATTGACCCATCCGTGTTTAATTAGAAATCTATAAAGAAATCTATAAAGTGTTCACGTTCAAATCCTAATTTTAGATGTTAGGAGAGCCTTCTTCCCTAATGTATAAAGCAGGTATCTTGGGAAGGGACGAATTAAGAAAACTTGTTGCAGAGCTTTATCCAAAGCATCTGAGGCATACCATGCTAGAGTAATAGAACAGAATTATTGTGCATTTGATATGCACAAAGCACCATGCTAAGAAAGCAGTGGTGTGATGGGAAAGGCATGGATTTAAGAACCAGACCTGAGCAGCTTAGCTGTGTAGTCTTGAGTGAGCAAAGTTCACTGTCTTGTTTTCTTTCATCCAGGAAATAGGAGTATCTGTAGCATAGGTTTGGGATCTCTGACATTTTCTCCCTTTTGAATATGATTTTCCCCCTTGAAATTTTTCTTGCTTCTGTGTTTCCTTTTGCCTTTATACATGCACAGATCTTTTATCTGGAGGGGTTCAGAGACCAAAATTTTGTTTCTATTTTATAACTACTTCATAATTTCTTCATGTGCCTTACACATGCTCAGGCTGCAGGGTCTTGGCACTTACTATGCCCTCTGCCTGCAATGCTGCACCTCAGGCATCCATTCCATGTGGGTTGCTGCATTCAGATCTCTACTCAGATATTTTTCTCTTCAGATAGTTCTCTTGTACCACCTTATCTACCCACGTCACTCTTTCACATCTTATGATCGTCTGACATTACGTGTTTAGTTGCATATTTGATGTACCTTCCTCATACTTCACACCCAATGCAGGCCTCGGGAAACAGGCCTACCTCTTTTGGCCATGGCTTTGTTGGCAGGACTTATAACTGTGTTTGACACATAGAAAAATTTTATAAATGTACATCTGATGATAGAAAGGTCTCACTCTCAGCCTGGAACTGATTTTGATACTTGGCTTTTTTCATTTTCTTGGGCCAGAAATACTGGCCTTTAGGAAATCATTTACAAATTATTTTTGTCTTAATTGAGATATAGTGAGAACAATCTTTCTGAAAATTTTTTTAAAGATTTATTTATTTATGCATTCAAGCTGGGGTACATACAGGCCAGAGGCATGGGGCGGCAAGAGGGTTCACCAGAGACAGAGTGGGGAGTAGAACAGGCAGATAAATGGAAATACAGTGCTGAGGGGAGCAGCGGGCGAGGCAGGAGAGGTCTGCTGTGCCATGTGGGAATCTCCCCGGCCGGGCATCCAACTCGCATTGCTGCTGCCGACAGCTCCACAGTGCAGCGCTTAACCGCTGCGCCACCAGGGAGGCCCTGGAATTTTTTTTACAGAGGCCTATGTGCAAAGAACAAGCAAGCAGAATTCAACAACAGAAGAGACTTTAAGCAAGGAATTTGCTTAAAGCAAGAGGGCATAGTAAGTGCCAAGACCCTGCAGCCTGAGCATGTGTAAGGCACATGGAGAAATTATGATGTAGTTATAAAATAGAAACAAAATTTTGGTCTCTGAACCCCTCCAGATAAAAGATCTGTGCATGTATGGAGGCAAAAGGAAACACAGAAGCAAGAAAAATTTCAAGGGGGGAAAATCATATTCAAAAGGGAGAAAATGTCAGAGGTCCCAAACCTATGCTATAGATACTCCTATAGCTTCCTCCTCAGTGTGGCACAAATCTTTCCTCTCTGTGCAAAGAACTCAAGTTATTTTATTACCACTTCTTTAAAAAAAAAAAAAACAAAGGACTTTTAAATGAATTGTTTCATCTATGTTCTTAAATAGGGAAAACCATCACACTAGTGCCAGAGGATCTCAATGCGGCTGAGGAATTTCCCTAAAATGCCTAAATAGGAATCCACCTTTTTATTTCCCTGAGGCACTTTGAAGAACCAACCTTACTGTTAAAACCCATATTTTCTGGAGTATCTGCCTTCTCTTTGTCAGTGGATCACTAAGTAGTGATTATAGCTTATCTGGGTTTTTTGAATCATTACCTACTCACCCACAAATCCTGGAAAGCAGTACTCAACTTACTACAAATCTTTTGAATTCTAAGATAAAATAGATAAGAGTAATTCCAGTGTCCCAGGAATCTTTCGTGAATAGAAAATGAGTCCCAGCACAGGAGAAACATGGTCCTCAGAAGTGAAACACAGTAGAGGCTATGTCTGCCAACATCTGGAGCACAGCTGCCACTTCGTCTTTTCACCACCCGTTAATCAAAACTGAAGTGAAAGGTAGAGGTCTGAGGTGCACATACAAAAAAATATTGTGTTAACACATAAGGTGATTTTAAGATAGGAGAGAAAAGGCTTTCGTAAAACAGGTTTTGATGGTGATTAATTTTAACTGGCTACTAAGGTTTCTAGTTGTTGGTGGGAATAGTTTGAACCCCTGGATTTAGGGGAAGGCTATGGCAGAACTCTAAAGGCCTGCTTTCAGCTTCAGCTAATCATCCAGTGATTAATTGTGAACAATGGCTTGCATTTGCAACTTGGTTCTTGCTTTCCCAGCAACTGGGAAGAGATGGGTGGTCAAAGGCAACCACGTTGTTCCCAGATCTTAATGGAGTCAGGAAGGGGGCCTGATGCTGTCTGACCATTTCACAAGCTGTCAGTCCCAGGCGGCTGCTGGATGAAATTGCCCTTCAGAATTGCTCATTTATTTTCCTCAAGCAGAGGCTTGGCTTTCCTGCCTGGGAATGTGGTGGTGGACTCTGGCTAAGTGCCCCCTCTGGAGGGAGCTCACTCTAAATTAGAAAAACAGAAGCGGCCTAGTTCCTACCCCCCCTCCACTGCCTCAGCTTGTTGCTGTGGCTCCTCTTGCTTCGGTTGCTTCCCTCAGGCTCTTGGCACTGCTGAGGGGAGCAGGTGCCAAGGCCCAAGTGAGAACACAACACCCCTTAGGAATTTAGTGACTCCTTCCTGCTCTTAGTGAAACTGTTTGGGGGGGGGGGTCTTCAAAACCTGTAGTCACCATGCTTAGTGATCGAAGGTGACAGAATCTGGGGAGGAATGTAAGTATGTAAAACTCAGTATTCAATATGTATTGTTTGGACAGGATTGGGCAGTTTTTTGAAGTCTGGTTTGGAGGTGAGGGATAGGGATAGCCTGGTGTGCAAGCACCAGGTAGATTTTCCCAAACTCCAAATGAGAAGCCAGGTAATACTCTAATCTCCTATGTGTATGGCAGGGAGGAAGGCAAACTTTCCAAGCTTAAATATGATCTTTATTTTCCTTTATTGAGTTTCCTGGTTTCTGCAACTATTAATGGACTATATTCATTGGGAATAGGTTGTCTAAGGAATGTGGAATACTGCTAGTCACTTAGAAGGCCTGTCTTTGAGAATAACTTTTAAGTTGAAAATGAAGGCATGCCACAACTCTGTAGCCATTCTCTCCAAATGTTAAAGTCACGAATGCTGCCACCTGTTGACAAAATTTAACTGTGCAGCTTGGTCAGCAATTGCTGCCTGTCAGGAACACCCTATCCAAGTACAGTCTGACTGTATCTCGAGCACTTAAGGAATAAACACAGCCCTAGCCCTCAAAGAGCTCCTCATTTAGTGGGGGATACAAGCAAGTGTATTTCAAGAGTAGCACACGTCTACAGCCAGAGCGGCAAATTCTTTGGCTCACCAATGTGATTAGTAACATGCCTAGACTAAATCTCTTTTAACTGAGAAAAGATAGTCTCTTAGAATGCATTCACTTAAACACTTTACATATCCATTTTCATCTTTTCATATTCAGAATGATTATCCCTAGATACAGGTTTTGGTATAAGATTGCCATGGGTCATTTTTAACATGCTACACACCTGCTATTTTCCTTTTTCAATTGCCCATATCCTATCAATTCACAGCACTGGAGTAAATCTCATATCAAGAGTAGATCTTTGGAAGAGAACCTCATCAGTGATCACCAATATTAACGGGAAAAATATTTGAGAACAAAATGCTGTGAGCGTGCACCGCACATGCCAATATGAGCATTTCAGGTCTTCATGCAGGGACATGTTTGATCATTGATTTCCATTAGTCTTCACATTTCACACTGTGAAAATATGTACAGCTGGGTAGAGACACTGCTAAAAGTGATTTCAGAGGTGCTGGTCAGATTGCCCCTTATCTAGCATTCTGTTCTTAACAGCTGATTGATGTGAGGATTCTGAATTACTTTGATGATTTGCTCAACCCAGCTTGAGACACTGATGTAAATCAATTCAGGGAATGCTGGAGCTACAAGGGTTACCATTTCACATTGTATGCCAGGGACCTGTTAGGGTCTTAAAACTGAAGAATATCTTAGTTTGAGAGCCTTGTAGGTCAATAAGTACTGCTGCCCTTTTTTGTGGGGCTTTGCCCTTTGTTCTAACTAGAGTGACAGCCCTTTCCAGGACCTGTGACCCTGCAGAACTGTGACACTGCACCCCAGTTTCAGCGTGAGACCCATCCTAGCCACAGGACCTTTGCAACTGGAACATAATACCTGCCCTGAAAGGCTTACTTTTTAAGGTTCATTCTTTCTGACTGCCTTTTATCTCTGTGATTCTTGGTGACTGATGGGAAGGTAAATCATTATCCAATGGACTTTTGTCTTTTCATCCTTTTCTCTTTTGCTATGAACTGACCCCCCTCCCCTTCACCTTCGCTACACTTTCCCATCTACCCCCTGGAATTCTTTTTCCTTACAATTTTTCCACCTGGTTCTCCATGAGCTCTGTCTTTGCAGGATCTTCCTCCACCTTCTGCTTTAAAGAAAACCTTAGGATGTTACTGCCTTTTTTGACTGAGCAGACTGATTTCCCCACATAAAACTTGTCGAGGGGCGAGGGATATTATTCTTTCTTCCCACCGCCTCTCTCGTATTTTTATAAAAATTCAAGCTTGCCTTCTCTCCTTTGTGTTATTCTGGTTGTCAAACTGGCTATTTGTGTTTTTATCTCCAGTCCCACCTTGCCTTCATTTCCCCCCAGTATTAGCTTTTACTCCTTGTCACTCCTTACACCCCAGTTTACCCTACACCCCAGTTTACCTTTTCTCTCCAGCATTCCACGATTTACATAGAAAAGGGGGTAAGTCAATTTATATAAATGCTTTGTAAACAGTAGATTGCAACACATAGGAAGTGTAAAGGCTGTTTGTTGAATTATTATTGGAACATGAACTAGGAAGCCATCTGGTTGTGCTTCTCCCCAACCTGAGTTGCCTTGACTGTGAATGCTTCTAGCAATTGGGTGCTCACTAGTGGAATAATGAAGCTATCACTTTTTGGATTTGGATTCTGTTACAACTCTCGTAGCCTGCATTGGATTAGCGCCTTTGAAGCTGTGTCCGTTTGCTGCCTCAAGGTACTATCAGCAGCTTAATGCTGCCTGTTCTGAATTTACCATTCTGTAGCCCACATTAAAGCTCATCATGATAAGATATTGAACTAGATCAGGAAGGTAGACTTAGGAGCTTCACTATTAAAAGGCAGGTAGGTGATGAAAGGAATGGTCGACAGATAACCTCAGAGCCTTAAGCTTGCAGCAGTGGCAGCCGTGCTGTGCCAGCTTCCAAGCTTGCTGAGGTTGAGCTCCTTTGTGCCTGGATTCTGTGTGACTAACAACTGAAAGTGCTGAGCTGAAAAAGTGGCAGAGAGCACAGAGCATCAGTGACTACAAAACACCATAAGACTCATGATCCTAAATCTCAGAAAAGAAATTAAAGATGGGTGCGTTGGTACATGAGTAGGGGGGCTTTTCTTCCTGTTGCCTGTAATTGATTGAGAAACCAGATGATCCCTAGAACTCTCTGCCAACAACAGCGATTTATTGAGCACCCACAATGTGTCTAGCACTTTTCATCTTAAATATTCTATACTTTATTTCCTCTTTTAATCCTCAGAACTGCCCTACGCAGTAGGCATTACCCTTTATTATAGGCTGAATTGTGTACCTCCCCAATACATGTCTATGTCCTAACCACCACCTCAGAATGACTAATTAGCAATAAGTGCTTATTTATTTGCATAGAAGAACTGGGGTATAGGCCAGAGGTGGGGGAGGTGAGAGGGTTCACCAGAGACAGGATGGGGAGCAGAATAGGCATATCCACTGAAATACACTGCTGAGGGGAGCAGTGGGTGAGACAGGGAAGGTCTGCTGTGCCATATGTGAGTTAGCTCCCTGGCTGGGGATGGAAAGCAGGCCATAGCTGTGATAGCACTGAGACTTAACCCCTAGACTACCAGGCAGGCCCCTGCAATAAGCTCTTTAAAGAGGTAATTAAGTCAAAATGAAGTCATTGAGGGTGGGCCCTAATGTAATATGACTAGAGAGGAAATTTGGATATAGACACACATGGAAGAAAGCCCCTATGAACATGTAGTGAGAAAGTGGCCACTGGCAAGTCGTGGAGAGAAGCCTCCAAAAAAAAAAAAAAACCAGCCCTGCAGACACCTGGATCTCAGACTTTGATCCTTAAGGACTATGACAAAATTAAATTTGTTCAGGCTACCTATCCTGTGTTAAGCCAGTTTGATATGACAGCCCTAGTAAATTAACACACCCTTGTTTTATATCTGGGAAAACTAAGAATCAGCTGCGTTGATCTGGGATTAAATCCAGGTGTGTCTAATTCCAGTGCTTTGTGCCCGTCACTAATGTGTTATGCCAAATCCTGGCTGGATCCATTTACAGCTGCCTCTCATTAACTTTTGGAACCACAACTGACACCAAGTCTTTGACTTTTGGTTTATGGTTGTGTTTTCTACTAATATTTCTGGTTTCTTTCTTGCCATACCACTTGCTGTAAAGGTGGAGTTCTAGGCAGAAATGGCACAAACAGGTGATTTGAGTAAGGAACTTATTAAATCTGGAAAAATGCCTATATTTGGACCTTTTTCTCAGCCCTCTTTCAGTGAACTGAAGTACAGGAGATGTATACCTCCTTAGAAGTGGTCTTAAGCTCTCCCTCACCACCAATGGGGCAGATATCAAGTACTTAGTACTGCACCTCTTACTATCACTAAGAAGTTGGGTGCTTGTTACTTAGTCAGGAAGAAATAGTAGAATCACGTGCATGTTCCATCTAGGAAGCCTGGGATGCAATCTGGGCATCCATAACCTCTTCTATTAACTCTTACCTGGTGATTTTGATGTGCTCATCAAAGGCAGAACCTTGATATCGGGGAATGACTTATCTCTGTTGTTACTTTTTTTTTTTTTTTAAAGATTTATTTTTTATTTATACATACAAGCTGGGGTACAGGCCAGAGGCGTGGGGCGGCGAGAGGGTTCACCAGAGACAGAGCGGGTAGCAGAACAGGCAGATCAGAAATACACTGCTGAGGGGAGCAGCGGGCAAGGCAGGAGAGGTCTGCTGCGCCATGTGGGATCCTCGCTGGCTGGGTGTCGATCTCGTGTCGCTGCTGCTGACAGCTCCACAGCGCAGCGCTTAACTGCTGCACCACCAGGGAGGCCCTCTGTTGTCACTTCTAAACCATCTGACATAGTTGCATTCCAACAACATCGACATTTTTAAACACAACTTTCCCCTCTTAGCTTTCATTACCTCCTTACAGGTTTCTGTATTTCCATCGGCCTTTAACCTGTATTGAGAATGGGAGTACATAAAAGTCATTGACATAACAGATCTCTAAGCTGCCAGAACAAGTGATTTTTGGTGGCTTTTAACAGACTCAAATTTGAGAGCCCAGGGGGGAAGGAACTACCCTAAAATATTTCTCAAAGTGATTCCGAGGTCAGATTTTTTCCACAGTTGCATTTTCCACCCATTCCTCCAGAGGGCCCCAGAGTTCAGAACAGTTGGGAAGCTGAGCCCACTGGCTTGTACTCTCAGTACAAGTTCCTTCATAGATAAGAAAAGTTCTGCCAATAAGATTTGATTTTTATTTTGTTGGTTGTACTGTCATTCTCTTTTAGAGCTCTCTACTCTTTGCTAGTGCTTTTTTTTTCAGCCCTCAACTTCTTTTTTTTTTTAAATAAGCATATTCTTTTTTCACACATACACAACATAGACATGGCTTTATGACATACTATTAAGTTCATCATTTGAAGTGTACAATTCTAACAATTTTTTTATGTTATATAGAATTTTTTTTTCTATTTTTAAATTTTTTTTCTTTTTTTTTATTGTTATTTATGTCTTTTACATTTTGTATTCCCCTTGGGCAGCCCACCACCAATTCACCCGTGATCCATCTCCATGGTCCCCTGTATTCTCCTCTCTTCCATTTTGTGCCCTTATCCTCTCCTCTCCCCCCCCCCCATAGCCCTCAACTTCTATCTAAAGCATAAATGACAATGCTTCTCACAGCAGTGGAAAGAGATTTGGGGGAAAGTGCATAGATATTGATATTGGTTGTTTTGACTACAGACATCTCAGTAATACCAGTTGTCATCTTGAATCTTTAGGGAGAGGGGGTTATTCAGGGACAGCTGGACCTGGCAGTCAGTGTGAGAGTGCCTTTATGTCGATGGTTCACTGCCCTGACTGCTGGCATTTCAGTGTGGAATGTACCAGACATCGTACCAGAGGTAACACCTTAAATACCCATCTCACGAAGTTCAAATTCTAGGCCTGACTCTGCTGCATAGTGTAGGGGAAGTTAGGCTGAAGCTGACCAATAGACTTAGCATTGTTCCTGGGCCTGCTACCAAGTTCTCTATTTAACACCCCCAGTCTTATCTATAGTGAGCCATTGTGGGGAAGGAGGTGGAGGAAAAGACCTAGTTGCGGGTATGTGTAGTATTCAAAAGGGAATTTGATGGGACTCGTGAAAGTCCTTGTGGTTTTATCTGGACTCTACTGAAATCCCTTCTCTACTCTCCCCCCCACCCCATGGTCCATGTGGACATAGATTGAATTGAGCCCCAACAGTCCAAATGGGTCTAAATCTTGCTCCACGGTGACCCACACAGTATCATACTGTTATCTACCTAGTAGCTGTCACAAACTGAGACTCAGGGCTACATCCAGGTACTGTGACACCCTACTTCAAAATTTCAGCTTTGTTTTGAATTTAGTAATCAAAAGAGACGTAATATTAAAACAACCAAGCCACTCCATTCTAGAAAGAAGGTTACATAGTGAGTTTACAGAGCTCACATAATTTCACCAGATTAGGTGAACTGGTCGAATAAGTATGGTCACTGAGTGGAAAACTAAAAGACAACTACTTAGTGTCACAGTTCAATGTCAGCCCACTGTTTGCCAGACTTTGCCCCCTCCCATGGCTAAGACCAGGGTATCCATAGCGTTCTTGACCTTAGGCAGATACAATTTGAGCATTTACTTTCCCAAAAGTCGTCATAATCTGATCTAGCAGAAATGATGTTGAGCTTTGGAAAAAAAAAAAGTTAGCAATTCTTTGTTTAATGCCTTTTTTTTTTC
Source organism: Scalopus aquaticus (assembly GCA_004024925.1). Taxonomy (NCBI): domain Eukaryota; kingdom Metazoa; phylum Chordata; class Mammalia; order Eulipotyphla; family Talpidae; genus Scalopus; species Scalopus aquaticus. The sequence goes on from PVIJ01009238.1 coordinate 10,346, forward strand.
ATTCTGAAAAAAAAAATGAGTGAAATGAACCCACCCAGTAGAAGAACCAGGAGGAGATCATTCATTCAATTGTATGTGTACTGTATTGGTGCCATCTCCCTCTTTAAACTCAGTCTAAAAGAATTAGGAACCTTTGAATAGAGAGAAATCACCCAACTTACAGCTACAATAGAAAACTGTCATGAACATGATGCCAGCATGGTCTCTAACCTGTGGTGCCTTTATGTGCGAGGGATGCTTAGCTAGAGTGAGTGAAGGAAGGAAAGGCTGCAGGTGGGCACAGAAGGCATTACCTGGGCTGTAAGAATGGAAATACTGTTTCTTTGTTTAAGCAGCCTGAATGCAAGATGGCATTCACAGCTTGGGAGAATGTGAAAGCACTTGCTTCTGCTGCTGTTTGCAATGTTGGAATGACCCTTTTGCCTAGCGGGATGGCGTGCTTATCTTGGGTTAGGCGCACCATAGCCTGTAACTGAGATGTGTCATGTGAGATGAACCTTTCTCCACCCCTTTGGACTTGCTTTGTCTTTCCCCATGTTTTGTTCTCTCTGCTCTTTTGTCCTTTTGGGAAGAGATGCAACTTAATCTGTATCCCTTTTGTAATAAGCAACTTCAAAAGTTAGATGCCAGGGCCATTGGGTAATTTTCCTTTTTGGAGAAATTAGAAAATAAACTCCAAGGGACACCTAAAATGGCTCCTCAAACTGTCTGTAGTGAAAGTTCAGTTTTGTGATTTTCCACTCCTTTGCAGAGTGAGCCTTTTGTCACTGACAACAAAAAAAATCTACTAGAAAGATTAAAGGAAAGAAAAACAGTCAGACCTTAATTTAGATTCAACAGCTTTTAAAATTTACTTCGTGGAATCTCTATAACACTCCTAAATGTCCGTTCTCATTTCTTTTTTTTTTTTTTTAAGATTTATTTATTTTATGCATATAAACTGTGGTATAGGCCAGAGGCCGGGGGTGGCGAGAGGGTTCGCCAGAGACAGAGTAGGGAGCAGAACAGGCAGATCAACGGAAATACAGTACTGAGGGAAATACAAGGCAGGAGAGGTCTGCCGCGCCATGTGGGAATCCTCCCCAGCCCAGTGTTGAACTCTCGTCGCCAATGCCTACAACTCCCCAGCGCAGCACTTAACCACTGTGGCACCAGGGAGGCCCATTTCTGTACTTAACTGTGATCCGTACTGGCACTGCACCACAGACTACATATTGAGTTTTGATTAAAGTTCCTTTCTGGATGGTATATGTACAGATTTGATTCTTCTTTCTGTCACTAAAAATATTTCATTGGCTAATTATAATTGAGGACTGTTCTGCGTTTGATATGTGTGTATATATGTATGTGTATATATATACACGTCTTTTTTTCTTTTTCTTTTTTGCATATAGGTTTTCCTAGGACTTTAGTTCAGGCTGAAACTCTGGACAAAATCTGTGACCTGGATCTAGTAATCACTTTGAACATTCCATTTGAAACACTTAAAGATCGTCTCAGCCGGCGCTGGATTCACCCTCCCAGTGGAAGAGTATATAACCTGGACTTCAACCCACCTCATGTGCATGTAAGAATATACAAAGTGCTTTCACAAATTAACAGGAGAGGCAAAACATTTCCATTGGAAAGTGGGTGAAGGATATTAATAGACTATTAAAAAGAACAAATCTCCAAGGTCAAAAAATACTTAAAAAAATTCTCATTCATTAGTGGTCAAGGAATGCAAATTAAAGTTATTGCTAGTGGGGGATCAGGCATATACAAAGTATTAAGAGTTGTAAACAACAGTGTACATTGAATCTTTAAATATACACTTCATTGAATTCATCTGGGAGTATATGCTATGGGAATGAAAGCTTTAGCAACCAGAAAGAAACAAAACCAATTCTGAAAACAAAATGAATGTTCACATAGAGGGGATACTTAAATAAATTGAGAGAACAATCACATTTGGAATATTATGTAGCCAGTAAAATGGATGACTTAAGCAGTATACTCTCATTTGGAGAGGAGTCTAGGTGTTACTGAATGAGAAAAGCAAATGGCAGAATGTCCCATTTTTGTGAAACAGTGACCATTCTTTACATGTATGTATTTTTTCTTTTTTAAAAAAAGATTTATTTATTTATACATACAAGAACTGTGGTGTAGGCCAGAGCTGTGGGGGCAGTGAGGATTCACCAGAGACAGAGTGGGGAGCACATCAACCAGATCGACTGAAATACACTGCTGAGGGGAACAGAAGGCGAGGCACGAGAGGTCTGCTATTCCATGTGGGAAGCTCCCTGACTGGGGATCAAACTCGTGCTACAATGGCTGTTGATAGCTTCATAGCACCAAGACTTAACCCCTTGCTCCACTAGGGAGGCCCTACATGTATATATTTTTTTAAAGATTTATTTATTTTATGCATGCAGCAAGATGGGGTGTAGGCCAAAGGTGGGGGGTGTGAGAGGGTTCACCAGAGACAGAGTGGGGAGCAGAACAGGCAGATTGACCAAAGCAAACTGCTGAGGGGAGCAGAGGGTGAGGCAGAAGAGGTCTGCTACGCCATGTGGGAATCTCCCTGGCTAGGGATCGAACTCATGCTGCAGTGGCTCTGGATAACTTCGTAGTGCTGCGCCCAACCCATTGCGCCACCAGGGAGGCCCCCTACATGTATATTTAAATATGTCTCTAGCGCGTAAGAGTAAGAATAAAGATATGAAGGATATATCCTGGAATGGCATGGTGGTTGGGACTGAGAATGGCTAAGGAACTGCGGTCAGATTGGGGTCATGTGAGTGGTGGGAGTCAGGAGGTATAGGGACTAGGGACAGAATGAAAGGGCTGCCCTTAGAAGTCCAAAATATAATACCTAGACATGTTTAAAGCAACTTTTTAAATGAATTTGTTCATTTAAAAAGTTATTCTTTCTGGCAAAGACATGAGTTAATTCAATCTGGTCAATCTTAACTCCAGTTAAGTGGTAGATATAGTACTTGCGTCTTATTGGGTTGATGTTTCTGAAGTAGGTTAAACTTGAATATACAGTCGGTATTTTCTACAGAAAACTGCATCAAAGGGGTGGGATAAGGATGCCTTCCCAGCTCCTGGGTACCTACTGGGTCCTTCAAATCCCACCAAATTTTGTTCATTTAGTCTAGGCATTAGTGTCCTTACTAAAATCTTTTTTTAAAAATGTAAGTAGTTCGGGCCTCCCTGGTGGCGCAGCGGTTAAACGCTGCGCTGTGGAGCTGTCAGCAGCGGCGACGCGAGTTCGACGCCCGGCCCGGGAGAATCCCACATGGCACGGCAGACCTCTCCTGCCTTGCCCGCTGCTCCCCTCAGCAGTGTATTTCTGATCTGCCTGTTCTGCTCCCCTCTCCGTCTCTGGTGAACCCTCTCGCCGCACCACACCTCTGGCCTGTACCCCTGCTTGTATGTATAAATAAAAAATAAATCTTTAAAAAAAAAAAGTAAGTAGTTCAAGAATATCTTTTTATTAGATACCTTTTTCCTTTCTATCTCAAGAAAGGAGTTATGGGGGGTGGGGAAGAAAAGAGCATTGTGAAAATGCAGATGGGAGCATTTAGTCTTATATAAATGTTTCTTAAGAGTATCTTGAAGGACCAGAGTGACCTTGTCTCAAGGTTGTTTGTTGTTGGGTGATTTTGTATGACATTTAATTTAATTATTTTTACCTTTTTAGAAAAGACAATTTGTGGCACTCATTTTTAAATTTGAATCTAATTGAATAGTGGTTTTATCAGTTTTTAAAAAAATTTTTTTTTTTTTTTGGTATGGAACGTTGGCCTGTGAGTTGAAGTCATCATTTATCAACACAACTTGTTTAGAGAGATTTGGGAAGTTAATAAAATGTAATGTCAGCTCTCATGAAATAAGGTTGACATATAGTTAATAGTATTCTTTCTTTTTCAATGACCTGACCATTACCATTGTCACCCAGGCTGAACTGATCACATGGTAGGAATCAAAGGTGAATCCAGGACGGTTTTAATCTTTGGAATACCCCAACTGTTGACCCTATTAACAGATTCCTCTGGTATTTGTAGGGAATTGATGACATCACTGGTGAACCATTAATTCAGCAGGAGGATGATAAACCTGAAGCGGTTGCTGCCAGATTAAGGCAGTACAAGGAAGTGGCAAAGCCAGTCATTGAATTATACAAGTGAGTATGTTTCAATATCTTCATGGCAGATGGCCAGCTAGAGTAGGATGGCACTTTGTGGGAGGCTTTTTTTTTTTAAGATTTATTTATTTATGCATACAAGCTGGGGTGCAGGCCAGAGGTGCAGGGCAGTGAGAGGGTTCACTAGAGACAGGGTGGAGAGCAGAACAGGCAGATTGACCGAAATACACTGCTGAGGGGAGCAGCGGGCAAGGCAGGAGAGGTCTGCCGTGCCGTGTGGGAATCTCCCCGCCCAGGCATTGAACTCATGCTGCAGCTGCTGACAGCTCCACAGCGCTGCGCCCAATCCGTTGCGCCACCAGGGAGGTCCTGTGGGGGGTTTTAAAAGTAAGATAAACCCTAAAGGCCTAGTATACTTCTCTAGAAATCAAATTAAATGTTAGAGTCTTTGTATGTGGCAGTCAAAGTCCACCATTTTAATGCTGTAACTCTTATAGCATAAGGGATAAAACCAGAACATCTTTGCTTGCTTGTAAAAGGGCATCTTGACTTTTGTTAAATTTTTCTTTTTAAGTGACTGAAGTAATGGTTTACATTTTGACACTTGCAGACATAGATGCATCTGATTTAGATAAAGACTAAAGGGGCTTTTGGCTTTCACATGTCTGGAGGGAGTTTAACAAAGAAAAACTGAAAGTACAAGCTACAGATTGCAAACTCAGATGTTTGCAAGGGCTAGTCAGGTATCGGGAATGAGTGTCAAACCTGGCGGGGAAGTCACAAGCTGGGCAGTTGAGTGACAGTTTGTCTAGACAGTTCTGTGCTGCTCCAGGCAATTATCACCACTCAGGCCTGGTGTGGCCAGTGACCCCTGTTATTAAAGAGAGGCAGAAATCTTTTCGTGTGTGAAAAAAAATTGCTATTTTTATATTGGCAACAAATTAAAAAATATTAACAGCATCCAAGCAAAGCCTATTTGTGACTACATGTGGGACAGCAGTTTACAACCTCCATGCACTGTGATCTCATGCTGTAGCCCCTATATAATCTAGTAAGCCAGATGTTTCCCATCATATTTATTACATAGTGCAATGTTCCATGGAACACATGGAAGTAATAGGGTTTTTTTTTAAGGTTTATTTTTATTTATTTATGCATGTAAGAACTGGGGTGTAGGCCAGAGAGGGGTGTGTGTGTGTGTGTGTGTGTGTGTGTGTGTGTGTGTGTGTGTGCGTGTGTGCGTGTGCGCGCGCGCGCGCACGCGCGCGCGGGTTGAGAGGATTCACCAGAGACAGTAGAGAGCAGAAAAGGCAGATCTACTGAAATACACTGCTGAGGAGAGCAGTGGGCGAGACAGGAGAGGTCAGCTTCGCCATGTAGGTTATTAGCTCCCTGGCCTCGGATCAAACTCATGCTGCAGTGGCTGGTGATAGCTTGATAGTGCTGAGACTTAACATCTTGTACCACCAGGAAGGCCCAGAAGTAATAGGGTTTCAGAGTATCAAGGTTTGCTAGTGATTGATCTATCATAAATTCATGTTGAGGCTGATTTGTAATCATTCTTATAATGTTATTTTTTTTAAAGGGGAGAAGAGAAAGTGCTTTCAGGGCAAGCTTGCCAGAATTGCAAAAAACTATGGCCTTATTTAGGTATAGCTGGTAGGGGTGTTAACACCATTTGAAAGGGCTGTCTTAGCCCTTAGCATTGTGTGATACAGATCACGATACCATGTTGCATCACACCCAGGATCTTCATATGCCTTAGTACCATATTAAAGGGAAACCTAAAATGCTTTTGTTTACTGGACTTTGTTTTTCAGGAGCCGAGGAGTGCTCCACCAGTTTTCTGGTACGGAAACCAACAAAATCTGGCCGTATGTTTACACGCTTTTCTCAAACAAGATCACGCCTATTCAGTCCAAAGAAGCATACTGAGCCTGCCCAGTGGAAGACCAGGAAGATGCCATTCACTCAATTGTATGTGTAGTATCAGTGCCATGTCCCAATTAGAAGCTATCAATAGCTGCAATAGCATGCAGTGGTCTTTTCTAGTTTAAATGGTGAACTGATATGAAAACTAATGATTAGAAAGAGTTGATAAAGAGACTCTTCTCTGTCTTTCAAAAGAGGGACCACCTACACAATTAGGACTCTCTGCACGTGTGTCAACCCTTCACAGGGAAGCGACACCTAGCTGGATTTCAAACAACATATAATCCAAGCTCTTGCTGAGTTTTGACCTCCAGGCCATCCTTTTGATGTGTGATGGTGGTAGTACCTGGTTACCCCCATCTCCCAAGGCTGTTGCTTGGACCTGTCCCAGTTTCTCCAGTATGTGTCCCCTTGGTGACCATGAGATTGAAGCCAATTGCTCTCAGTGGTCACTTCTTTGGCTGTGAATGGCTGTGTCCACAATTCATTTTTTCTTTACTGTATCCATATTCCACAGAATCTCTCCTTTTGAGACATCCTGGAATGAAAGAATTTGGCTTGTAGACTGTATTTTTTTTCCATCTGTTTTTTCCCCTCCTAGGCTATTAAATAATGTAGTTATTGTTGAAAGGAGTTAAGAACTAAGGCCAAGGGGTGATGTGGGATCTCTTCATGCACAAGGAATTGAGCTCTGTGGAGGGTCTCAGCTTAACTGCTGGTCTGATGCATCGTTGACCCTGCTCTTTTTTTTTTTTTTTTTTTGGTGGAAAAATAAAATCCCCAATATCTTTTGGTCATCCTCAAAAAAAAAAATTGGGAAATTGGCACCTATGTAAATTTAAAAGGTCATATTTTATGCATGGAAATAATAAGACTGAATGGAATTACTGGTGTGAAAGAATACTTGTGCTTTTTACTCAAGACAAAAAAATGTTTTGAAAATGCTGCTAAAGATTGATGCTGACAGTGTTTATCTCCTGTGAGTGACCCAAGCATTTTAGGGAATGGAGCCTGTGGGGTAGAGGGAAATGCTGCACTAACTGTGCCTCTTCTGAAAATGACAGCTTTATAATTATGGGAAAATAAGATTTTTTTTTTCTCTTCCAAAGATGCTTTCTATAGGGTGGTCATTAAGTCTAAAATTTTAGATAATACTGTTTTGTCATTCATTGTAATATATTATCAATAAACCAAGTACTAAGGGTTTACCTTATTTCCAGACTTGGTGGCCACCTTGCATAATTTTGCTTTCCTCTGGGACAGACAATGAAATTTATTCCAGTTGCCTTAAAAATGAATATTCTTCTTCATACATCCTGTCTGTCCCTAGGAAGAGTCCTTTGCTATTCTTGAGAGTGACTTCTGCCTAACCCTTCATATTGGGTGAGAAAAGAAAGATGATTTCAGTATTTCAGTGGTGATGAAATACTTTCTTTTGTTCTGAAGTTGTGCTAGTGAATTCCCAGTCAATTCACTGGCAGGTGCATTCTGTTGCAACAAGTGCAACTTCCTTATAGATACTGCCCCAGATCTTGCCAGTTCCTCCCCCTTTACATGAATGTTCTTTGACTACTTTAGTGAAAACCTATAGAACATTCTCTTCTTCATCTTCTAAATCACAGCAAAATAAGATGTTTACTATTTAGGCTTATGCAGTTGAAATGCCCAGTCAATGTAACATCAGTACATGGTGCTGCTTCTGAGCACTTTACAAGAGTCATGGTTGAATGCCAGTTGATGGGGGTAGAGTGAAAATCAGGTGAGTGGACACTGCTCAGGTTTCCTAGGGAGCCAGGTATGATGCGAGGAGAATCACACTATTTAGAGTAGTACTGTTAGGGAGACAATTTCCATAAGCCAAGATTGTAGCAAGTTAAGGTCATTCTGCATCATTAAAAAGAAAAAAGGATGTGCTTTTAGGAGAAACCTTCAGACCTCTTTGTTCACATTCCTAAATGTATAGGAGATGCTCCACTGTATTCACTGTCTTTTGGGGGTTTAGGGGTGAGGTATGGGAAATGGCCTGATCCCAAGTCTGTGCCTAACCCCTTCCTTCTTCCCTTTCTTCTCTCTTCCAGCAAAATAGGCAGTTATGGGTGACACCAGAGTCACTCAGTACGTCTCACCGGTTTGCTGTTACCCACTAGTTGAGAGTCCTTTGTTAGGTGACACTAATAAGAAACAAGACACCTTCCCTGTCATCTTGGAGGATGATGCTTGTCTCATTTTCATTGACTTAAAAAAAAATCTATTTCTGGTTTTCTTCAACAAACTCCAATTTTTCCTTCAATGATTTTGTTTTCTTGAAAAATTTTGACAGAAGTAAAAATTAAAGGGATCTTTCTTCTAGAGCCCCACATGTTCCTTCAGTTAGTTATACAACAAAAATCATTTGGACAATCTCTTAGATTCCAGCCTGTCCTCACATTCTGTGATTGTTGCCAGCTCTGAATTCATTTGGTTTTCCATTATCCTAGCAGGAGTCTCACTTAGAACTCAAAACCATAGCTGTATTTAATACCCTGTAACACAATACAGACTTAAAACCAGCACTATTCATTGAAGGCGACTGAATGATGTGCAGTTTTAGAACAGTTATAAGCATTTACCATTTCAAGCATCCTTTGAGATTGGCGTGATTCCGTATTTATAAACAAAGAAGGCTGGGTCAGAGACTAAAGCATCTTGCCCAGGCTCCTGCTGCCAATCAGCAGGGAAACCAAGACTAGCCCAGGTCTTCCCATCCCTGCAAGCTGCATTTGCTTGTATGTTAACTCTCCGTGTCCTGTGCCAGGAACCCAGGGCAGGTGCCTGCTTGGCTTGGCTTGTATATCTGAGTGTGCTCACATTAAAAATAGCTGAGTTCGCTATGGTGACATCCAGCCCTGTATGAGACTCCCTTTTCCCTTTGCTTAAGCAAAGGAAGCTACTAGAGGAGCATCTGAGCCTTTGATCTTCCTCCATAACTATTATTTAAAATAAAATGAAAGTTCTCAAAGTAGGCTGGACTTGAATCAGGCTCATTGGCAGAGGAGGTAAGCTCATGTTCCTCATCTGGGTGTCCATGGAGTCGCACCCCTGAAAGAACTTTTCCCCTCGAGCCCCTCCAGCCAGGGTGCTCAGACGTAGGCCTGGGCTCCTGAGAGCTTTCCAAACACCGCTTACTTTTCTTCCCCGAGAGCAGAACAATTTGCTCCCCCTCTTCCACTCCCCAACATAATAAATGGCTCTCATCATGAATTGATCATCTGTAATAGGTGAACAAATGAGATTGAGCACCTAATACAGGGTAAGCTGTGACTTTTGCCCCATCTTCCTAAATGAGTGCTGATTCACGCCTGCCCACTACGTGATACAGTGGCACAGCTTTTGTCATCATACGGTTCTGGCTGCTGTCACATTCTAATGAGCTCCCGCCTCTCCCATTGGGAGGGAAGGTAAAAAGTAAGAATAGTCATGGGTGAGCAGAGATTTTGGTGAGAGGTGCTGCTGTGGCTTCTCCTGCCACGTTATAAAATGTTGACACGGCAATTTTTTTTTTAATTGAAGACTTATTTTTTATTTATACATACAAGCTGGGGTACAGGCCAGAGGCAGGGGGCGGTGAGAGGGTTCACCAGAGACAGAGCGGGTAGCAGAACAGACAGATAAGAAATACACTGCTGAGGGGAGCAGCGGGCGAGGCAGGAGAGGTCTGCCGTGCCATGTGGGACTCTTCCTGGCCGGGGCTTCGAACTCGTGTCACCGCTGCTGCTGACAGCTCCACAGCACAGCGCCTAACCGCTGCGCCACCGGGGAGGCCCTGACACAGCAATTTTAAGTAGAAAGACACTTGGGTAAACCCACAGATAGGAATTTTATAAAATGTGTTTTACTGGAACCTGAGTTCAGTATTTGACATTGAATATTTGACTGTGTAAAGAGCTTCCAACCTGCTGGGGTTCTTTACTTAGATCACAAAGACCACAGATTTCCATATGTATGAAGACATAGGCATTCTTAGTAACTGTTCCCTGGTACTTCATGCTGAGCACCTTACATACATTGTCTAATTAAACCTGAACAATTAGTCTATCTAATATCTCAATGATCTACCTTCCTGGTATTTAAAAAGTGAAATAATCCCATTTTCTTAAGCTTGTGATTTCATGTACCTACAGGGATTAGTCAGGATATTCAAAAGGACCTTTGCTTAGTTTGAGTTCCCAACTCTGTTAACAGGAAAGACCGAGTGTCTACCCCCTACCTGAAACCTTTACTCTCATGCTAAGACAGGACATGAGCACTTGTGGATGCAGGTAGTAGTTGCACTGAATAGACAGAGGCCAAAGTCTCTTCTGTACTCTGGCTGGGTGATGGGATCTCAGGAGGCATTTCGTATCTATCTGATGAATTTCATGTATTACCTTTCTTTGAACAGACAACATCTTTTCTTGTTAGAGTTAATTTTGCCAGAAAGATCATTCACAAGGCAGAATTGTGTTTATAGTATGAAATGCTTTCTCTCTTTTCCCTTCTATTTGTAGTAATTCTCTTATCCATTTGGTGTCTCAAAAGAACCCAGTTACATATACTTCCTTTCATATAGGAATGTGGTCTGGTTGTAACTTATCATCCCTTTCCTTATATAACTGACCCAGTCTGGTTTCCAGATGAGAAATGTGCAACACCCAGATGTTGGGGCGCCATGAAACCCACATTTCAATGCTGAAGAAAAAAATCTGTTTCCTGCATCTGTTGAGACCTATTATAAGTACAGTTGTTCATATAGGCCGTACCTTATCTTTTAACAAATAGTAGGATTCATTGCCAAATAAATGCCATTATAAGAATACTTCAGGGAATCCCCCAGTTTGAAGAGACTGAGAGAGAGAAGCATTTTTAAAAGGGAGAAAGGTCCTGTATGCACAGAAATACATTCTTTCGTTGTTAATAACTAGTACAAATTTCAAGTGTCATTCTTGAAATAAAAGATTTGTTGCTTAAAACTTTTCAAAGGAGCAGCACACTCCTTGAAGATTCTCCCAAGGTCTGGTATGTGTCTGATTTCATTTTACAAAACCTTTTCTTCATTTTCAAGTTTTGGCTGTAAATTTAGAAATGTACCATATGAAAAAAAACTTTTTTTTGATATCTAATTTAGAGAAGAGTGAAAGGGAGAAATGAAAACAATCTTCACGTTCCAAGGGGTCAGAGCTTAGAGGGCTTTTCTAGTTTTATGAAAATTTGTACTACTGATTTTTATATATTGTTGAGATGAACAGATCTCGGGAAATGTTGAGTTACACTGGCATTTCACTGTGATCCCTTTGAAGCTTAAATCTGTTCTCTAACATGATGACAACTTATCTCTTTGTTTTACTGTCCTGTGAAGTGTCAGCTCCAGCTTCCCAGAATTCTGTGTTTACAATGAAGCAGTGCTTTTCTTTTGTGTGAAAGTTGTCACCCTTGATTTTGGTGTATACAATTAATTCAAAGTATCTAAACATGTAGTCCAATCTGTTATATGTTCTCCTTTTAAGTGTTTCATCAATTATTTTATCTTGCTTGAAGATTGATTCATACTTTTTAATTTGATGTAAATAAAATCTTTTTCTGCTTCTAAGTAGTGAGTTCATTTCACATTGTATATCTTTTTTACTCCTGATAAATACTCAACCTTACAGATACTGCCGTTTATGCTTCTCTGCAGCCAGTATACCATCAATGGTTTATCTCCAACTCACAGCCAGGTGTGGGGGGATAGAGAACACAGTATTGCCTGGATAAGGGGACAGTTGGTGTCACAGCAAGATCCAGAACCCAGGGGTTATGACCCCCAGTGTTTTTTAATGTTTTATTTTTGCACAGAAGAACTGGGGTGTAGGCCAGAGGTGTGGGGTGTGTGTGAGAGGATTCACCAGAGACAGAGTGGGGAGCAGAACAGGCTGATTTACTGAAATACACTGCTGAGGGGAGCAGCAGGCTAGACAGGAGAGGTCTGCTGCGCCTTATGTGGGTGAGCTCCCTGGCCTCGGATTGAACTCAGGTGTGTCATGGTGATGGCACTGAGACTTAACCCCTAGGCCACCAGAGAGGCCACCCCCTTTCTTTTTTTTTCTGTTAGATCATGTTGCCTCACTTTGTGTACCCTCAAACTCCTGACTTATTCAGCACTTTACTGACAGATTTTTATGGACATCTTCAACTTTATTCTTGAAACAACTGGATGGTGTGAGCAGATTTGCTCCCTATTTTTCAGATTAGGAGACTGAATTTATCTATCATTGCCAGTGTCAGGGGTTAATAGCAAAAGTAGGAACCCCGGCAGGCCTATCTGGTGGGAGCTAGAGCAATGAAGGAAAAATAACTACTGCAGGAGCAACCCCCTGCTGAAAGGTGACCTGGATATGATGGCAATAGAGTGGATAATGAAGTTTCTGGAGGATTTTGCATCTCTGCCCCACTGGCTCTGTGCTTGGGCATATGCTTTGCTTTTGTCAAAATGTGAGCAGGAAAAAAATGCCATATATTAAAAAAACAAAACAAAATGTGATCAGAAATGGAGTGTGCTGCTTTTGAGAAGAAACCTTAGGAATCCAGACATGGTCACCAAGCTCTCCCCCTGCGAGAAGACTGGCAGCATTGTGCTTTTCTTCCAACCTGAATTTTAAAGTTAAGATACAGAGCAGGAATGCAGCCAACCCATGATGGATGAGATAAACCTTTGCTTGTACAAGCCAGCAGTTTGGTACCACAGCGCAATTTAGCCCAAACTGACTTATAGAAATGGGCCCAAGACTAGTATGCCATATCCAGTTCTAGCTTTGTTTCTCTTACCAAGCACTGTTAGGGTCTGGGAATGCAAAGATGAATAATACTCAGCTTTTGCCCTTGACTTCCTCACAGTCTCCTTGAGGGGGTGGACATATGATCAGATAACTCCATGTGTAGCAGTTGGAATTAATCACTGGATTTTATTTGAGAGAACACAAAGGGAATGACTCTTGCTTGAGCAAGGCAGAGCTAATATTTGAGCTGAGTGATGCAGGAAAGAGGGAGGGCCAGCAGGGGGGATGATGGTATGTGGGCAGAATTGTGAGCATGTATGCCCTGTGAAGGCCAGAAATAGGACTGGAGTAATAGATAAATTTGAGTTGTACTGGGAGGTTGTACTGACCTTGTCTTAACTTTGTTCATGATAGATGGTAGAGGCTCTGCTAGAAAGTGGCTCATCTGATTTGCATTATAAAATTATAATTATAGGACTAAACTCAGATAAGGTAGTAGAGCACAAGGAAGTATGATTGGTTTATAACAGTAAAAAAGTTGAATGCCTCCAGGGGAGAAGTCTGGAACAGAAACACATGAAATGGGGATAAGGGAGCTGTGTGCACTGCTTTTTCTAAAAAGGGGTTGTTCAGCTCTGGCCCATTGTTAGCAATTTAGCTTGCTGACCCAGTGCTGTCCAATCACCCAATTTGTTAAGAGAAGCCAAACATCTATGCTTTTACCTGAAAGCTTATTTTTAAGTGTAAGCAATTTAAATTTAAAAAGCATTGCACAAGTCATATAGCATATCCTTTTACTCACATAACCAGGGAATAGACTATGACATTCATTTCATTTGAGTGGGGAAATAAATATCTGAACAGTCTATGGAGTCATGTGGACATGGAGAATTGGGCACTACTACTTGGAAAAAGGAGAGATTCCAGAGACTCCATATTAGCTGGAGAAATACTAAGAGGGGCTATGCTGAACTAGACCACTCATTGTAGAAGAAATGAAAAGAAGGAACTGAAAAGTAGTACAAAGGCCTAAATGTTTAATTATTGGGGAGGGTACAGCCACTGGGAGATAACAAATGATCTTGGAAGAATGAAGCATCTCTCGGAAATTTGGCGACAAGGAGAAAAATAAAGAAGTTGGTTGATATTAAAGGCCTTATAGGAATTAGAATTTAATGAAGTCTAAGACACTCTAAACTATCACTCTCCCTCTGTAGCCCCAAAGATGGTAGTCCTTAAAGAAATTGCACTTCACTGTACCAACTGAAGAGGGCACTATTGAGCTGAGAAACGAGCAAGTTGCTGAAATCCTTCATCCCCATCTGCAAAAATACCTGGTCTAGAAAAATCCGAAGTCTTGAACAGAAAAAGGCAACCAACATCCACACAAAGTTATTTTTTAAAGGGAATGCATTGAGAATCAAATTTCTTTAGCTGATGAAAACGCTCAAGAACCAACCTCAAAATAGAAAAAACTAGCACAGCACTCCAATATGAATCAAATATTGTTAAACAAGCAACAATGGATATGAAAGAAATCTACAAATTAAAAATTCACAAATCTGGACAAGGAGTGGACACAAAACAAAAAAAAATTAAAAGATTTATTTATTTATGCATACAAGAACTGGGGTGTAGGCCAGAGGTGTGGGGTTGTGTGTGAGAAGATTCTCCAGAGACAGAGTGGGGAGCAGAACAGGTGCATCTACTGAAATACACTGCTGAGGGGAGCAGTGGGCAAGACAGGGGAGTTCTTCGCCATGAGGGTTAGCTCCCTGGCAGGGATTGGGGATCCAAACTCATGCCTCAATGGATGGCGATAGCTTAATAGTACTGAGACTTTAACCCCTGTGCCACCAGGGAGGCCCTAAAACAAAAATATTTAGGTGAAAATAGACTTAAGACAAAGTAAAGAAAAATGATCCCTCAAATTAGAACTAAGTTACAAGATTCATGAAGGGGATAGATTCAATAAAGCATACAAAGGAGACATGGAAAAGTGAAATCAAAATTCCCAAGAGAATTAAAATTAAAAAAGCAAAAAACTCAGAAATAAAATAATAGCTATAAAAGAGAGGCAATGAAGACCTAACACACCTATAACCGAATGTTCTGAAGAATGGTAATAAATAAAACTGGCATCTAAAGATAATCCAATAAAAACTTACAAAAAATAAAATCCTAACCCTGCTATTGAAAGGATACAGTGGAGCTGAAATTGACCATAAAAGTCAACTTTAAAATATAGTATGTCCAGGAAAATTACTCTGGGCATCCAGGCAAAAACATGAAGTGATTCAATACATTAATCAAAACAAGGATGCAATATTTTCATAGAAAATATAAACCAAGGATTTTATATCCTGCCAAGTCTCAATTATCACACAGATGTAACAAAAATATGTGTAACAGTTGCTACTCTGGATGAAGAGTACCAGGGCTAGTCATCTTCACCTTTCTCTAGTCCCTGGCAAACACCAACCAGTTTCCTGTTTGTAGATTTGCCATAGGTATCTCATAAATGGAATCATGTAAGTGCTCTTTGGTGACTGACATTTTCATTTAGCATAATGTTTTGATGGCTCTATTGGTGTTTGAGCACTTAGTTGAATTTGGTATAAGATAATCACAGATTCATCTTGCACTTTGCTTTCCAAGACTGGAATTAGCAAGTGGAACTTGGTATTTTGAAACCACTAAATCTTGGTACCAGGTGTGCTCATTTTTATTGTGGCGCTGTTTGACAGAGTTGAGAAATATGTATTTTTTAATTATAAAGTCAAACATATTTCTAATTCAAATTTCAACATTACAGAGTTTTTTCATATTCTCTTTTGTAGTTTTTTTTCTTACAAGGAGTATCTTGATTCCTATTAACATTAGCATTAACATGTATTTATTTCCTTTATCTGGGTGTTACTCCCAGAGTCATGTAAATCAACTCATTGTGCTGTTCAGAAATTAGGAAGGTTTTCTTAAAAAAAAAAAAAAAAAGCCTGTTCACTAGCGTGGCCTAATAGATTTGTGTTCTGGTGAGAGCTCCTTATCTTTTTGAAAACCAGTAGCAGATGACTCACTGGCAGTTGGTTGCTGAGTTTTACATGTCAGTTTTATATTCTGCTTTCTTAAGGAATTCTTTTATTACTAATCTCTTATAAAATTGGTTGTCTTGGGTCTTCCCTGTGTAATATGAGTACGTAGAAATAGTTTTCCTTTCTTAATTATAATTGTTTTCTTTTATCTGACTGCGCTGGCTAATGTTTTAAACACGCTGTTAAATACTGAAGGTATTGCCATCCTTCTCTTGTTCCTGAAAATGGAAAAATGGTTTCTCATGCTTCTCCTTTAAGAATTCTTAAATTCCCTCCATTTCATAAATTAACTCTGTCTTTGTCATAAAACGTTTTAATTCCATCAATATATTTCTTTACCACCTTCCTTGTGCTTTATTTTAGTGAGTTTAGCTTTTACCCAACTAGAGAACAAAAATATTGAGAATTTAATTCATTTATATAAATTCTGCAATTTTAGTATGTATATAATGCCATTGAAATTTCCTCTGAATATTATCATAATAATAGCTCACAAATTCTGAAATATAACATTTTTCATAATAGTACAGAAATTCTTTTTTCAACACAAACACTATCTAATATTTTTTTTCTTTTGAATTTCTATGTGGAAGGGCTTTTGATTTTTTTTAAAGATTTATTTTATTTATTTATGCATACAAGAGCTGGGGTGTGGGCCAGAAGTGCAGGAAGTAAGAGCATTCACCAGAGACAGAGTGGAGAGCAGAACAGGCAGATTGAACTGAAATACACTGCTAAGGGGAGCAGTGGGTGAGACAGGAGAGGTCTGCTGTGCCATGTGGGTCAGCTCCCTGGCTGGGGATTGAAAATATGCTGCAGTGGCTGCATAGTGCTGAGACTTAACACCTTGTGCCACTGGGGAAGCCCGGCATTTTGATTTTTTAAACTGATTATTTTCTAGTACATTGATTATGATCAAAATATCTTTTTTATAATATATATATATTTATTGTTATTTATATCTTTTACATTTTGTATTCCCCTTGGTTAACCCACCACCAGTTCACCCGTGATCCATCTCCGTGGTCCCTTGTGTCCTTTTCTACTCCATTTTGTGCCCTTATCCTCTCCCCCACCTCACACCCCCCCCCCAAGTGTCTCTCTCCT
>PVIJ01009238.1:27481-68203 GCA_004024925.1 Scalopus aquaticus
ATTCAATATTTTTCTCTTTCTTTCTGGCTTATTTCACTGAGTATGATCCCCTCTAATTCCATCCACGTTGCTGCAAATTGCATGTGTTTATCTTCTTTCCATGATGAATAGTATTCCATTGTGTATATGTACCACATCTTCTTGATCCAATCATCTATTTTTGAACATCTGGGTTGCTTCCATATGGTCAAAATATTTTTTGTATTATTTCTATTTCATGGCGTTTTTGCAGATTTTTTTGGTCAGGTTTTATGACTCCTGAAAAGAAGGTATATTCTCTATTCTTGCTTGTCTGTATTTAAGTTAAGGACAAGTAAAAAATAATTCAATTATTAGATTCATCAACTAGTGTATCTAAGAAAAACGAGATTGTTAACTAGAATATAATACATGTATTAGAGTGGATCTACTGGAAATCTGTTCTGTCTAAATGAGCAGTTTGCTTATTATAAGTCTGTATTTTTCAAACTCCTAAGACAGGATGTGCCAGTTGATCAAAATGGAAAGTGGAAGAAAATTTCATCTTTACAATTACTTTGGTGTTTTTCTTTTATATTCTCTGCCACTTGTTCTTTGGTTGTATTTTTCCTGTAGTCAAAAAGGCAGAATTTAAAGGGTCTGTGAGACATTTTCCCCCTCTTTTTAAGTCATAGAAATATGTCTTTAATAAAGAAAAGTAGGTTGGGATATAAGGTAGTAATGGCCTCATTTCCCAATTGTAGCCATTGTTGATAGCTTGGTATTATCCTTTCAATTTTTTTCTGTGTATATGTTTTTTTCTTACATACAGTTATAATAACATTCCTTACGGATTCATACCTCCTTTTTGTTGACCTATCAGATAAGAATGTCTCTCCATCAACAAATTTTCTTCCAAAATATTTTTTGTAGCTTCACAGTTGTCCATCTTGTGAACATAACAATTATTCTTCTATAATTGGATTTTTAACTTTTTTTGCTAAATGGAATCTGTGCTTTTGATCTTAATAAGAATATAATTTGATGTGTAGCATTAGTACAGGAAAATATAAAATGGTGCCCTTAATTCTTTGCCCTAGAGTGTGAACTCTATTAATATTTTGGTACCCAATTTTCTGGTTGTCTCCTTATTTGTCAAAAAAAAACAATCATAGTTTGCTAATGAATAGCCTTTAAAAAAAAAAGCTCAACAATGCTATTAACAATAAGGACATAACAAGAGGCTTCCAATATTATTTTCTACCAAAGAATGTCCTTGCATAAGATGGCAATATTTTTGTTTCAAAACTGTGTTATCAAATTTCCAAACATGTTATAAGAGAGGGAAAAGGTTTCAATGCAATTAATATAACCACCCTCCACCTTCAATGCTAATCAATTTTCAGCCATTCTTGTTTCATCTATATCCTCACCCACATCCCCACTCTTAGATTATTTTCTTTTTTTTAAATATAATAGATATTTATTTTTGTTATTCGTGTCTTTTACGTTATTATGTATTCCCCGTAAGTTACCCACCACCTGTTCACCCGTGGAGCCATCACCATAGTCCTCTGTGCTCCCCTCCTCCCCTCTTTTGAGCCCTTCCCTCCCCTCCTTCCCTGCTGAATGTCGCTTTCTTATTTGGCTCCCCTATATTCCTGTTATAAGTGAAACCATTTGATATTTTTCTCTTTCTTTCTGGCTTATTTCACTGATCATGATCCCCTCTAGGTCCATCCATGTTGCTGCGAATTGCATGTGTTTGTCTTTTTTGAATCTCTTAGATTATTTTCAAGTGAATTCTGGGACCAATAATGAGTTAGAACGTCATCAAGTAGTGTGCACTTTCTAAGGCCCTTTATGATCTGATCCTGACTAACTTTCCAGTTGCATATTTTGCCACATCTTTATGACTTATACTCCAGTTACTTCAAACTAAGGAAACACCATACCATTCTTCAAACATGCTTTGCTCTTTGGAGCCTTTGTATCTTTACATATGCTATGCCAGCTTCCTGAGACGTTTATTCTTCTCATGCCTTTGAAACCCTTCTTTGTTTTTCATGGTCGAGTTCTCATCACCTTATCCTTGGAGGCTTGTCTGACTCCTCCTGTGCATGTTCCTGCAGGGTTGTATGCTACTGTGACTTTTGCTTTTGTCACACTCCATGGTCTGATTGAGTGTTCCTGCAGGGTGGGGCCAGTCACAGGGCCCAATATGGGGAAAATCTTGGTGAACAGTCTATTAAAATTTTTGTAAAATATACTCTAAGTTGACCTAATATTTATATTAGGTCAATATCAGTAGTGGTATTGAAGAAAAATATAAAAGATGTAATTTTGTAATACTGAAGTGAAAAGCCATTCATAATAAAACAATTCATGAAATGAAAGCTCAACAACCTTGGCTAAATAAAGACTTAAAATTTATGTACAGGAAATACTATAAAAAGTTAAAAGTGACGTGGAGGAAAATTTCTCAGAGAAGATTGGCATGTATTATCTATAAAGAGCTCCTACAAATCTATAAGAGAGAAAGCCAGTAGAGCAATGGGTAAAAGATATGAACAGAGACAGATAATTCACAAAAGATACATATATGTAAATAAACATATGAAAAATTAAATATCTCAAATAAGGGCAAAAAATAAAAATACTAAAAATATCCTGTGTTGTGAGGTTATAATGTAAAGGAAATTCTCACATACTCATAAAATACGCAAGTTGGAGCCTCCCTGGTGGCGCAACAGGTTAAGTCTCGGCACTGCAAAGCTGTCAGCAGCCACTGCAACATGAGTTCGATCCTTGGCCAGGGAACTTCCCAGATGGCGCAGCAGACCTCTCCTGCCTTGCCCGCTGCTCCCCTCAGCAGTGTACTTCAGTCAATCTGCCTGTTCTGCTCCCCACTCTGTCGCTGGTGAATCCTCTCACCACCCCACACCTCTGGCCTACACCCCAGTTCTTGTATGCATAAATAAATTAATCTTAAAAAAATAAGATATGCAAGTTGATAGAGTCATTTTGGAGGGCAAATGTGTATCAAACTTTAAAATTCACAAACATGTCCTTTGATCTTATAATTTCATTTCAAAGACTCTATCCTACAGAAAAATGTGTACACACAAAGATATACACAAGGATATCCACTGAAGTCTTGGTTAAAACAGCAAAAACTGAAACAACATGAATATGACAGAAAGAATATGGTTAAGTAATACATAATGAAGCATAGTCTATATGTGGAATATCATGCTTCAGAAATATTTCCAGAAACATTGTTAATAAAAATATGAATAATATATAAATGATGATATACTATATAAAGAATATTGTGTGTGTGTGGTGGATAGTAAGCCCATAACTCAGATGCACAAAAATAGAACTCTCATTTTTTTATAATTCAGTCTAATTTTTGTTTGAAATTTCCACCATAGCAACCTTATAGATATAATCTCATTGAGTTTGAAGTTTCTCATTCTTTTTCTCTAGGGCTGCACCCGAGTTCTGATGAACTGTATGAGGAAGGCATTCAGTCCATCTGATAGTGGAGGTCATCTGTCAACACAGGCATCTGCCAAGATATCCATCTTTCCGTCTGACCCTTGCTCACCAGTCACACAAGTCCCTGTTCTGTCAGGCCCAGAGGGACTCCTTACTTCTTCACTAGCCTTCTCTTGTGCAAGATATCATTCTTCAGGTCCAGGAGTTATTTTTTGCTGCTTTTGCTCCATTTGGGCACTGGAATGTCTGAGAGGTGGTCTGTGGGAAGCTTCTCAGGATGTTGCTTCAGGGACAGGCCACCAAGCCCCTATTCTAAGACCTTCCAAAATCTGTATTCTGAACACTTTCTCTCAGTCTTCCTGCACCCTACATCCCATGGGGAATATCCAAGTTTGGGGAAAGTGAAGAGTAAGCCTCTCCTTAAATCCTCTACATTTTTTATTATGTTTTCTCCAAGGCTTTGTATTTACAAGGATTCTTCTTCATTCCAATGGCTTTAGTCTTTTGAAAACCAAAGCCAGGAGGATGAACCTCATCACTCCCTATACTTGCTTTTCCTCTTCCTTCAGTACTATGGCAATGAGAACAGGAGAGCAAAGCTGTATGGAGAATAACAATGAAGGATGGATTTAGTTAATATTTCTAAATATTTTCTTGTGATACTTTATTCATATTTGTTCATCTATAGAAATACCGAAGAAAGATGTGGAAGAACGTATGACAGACGCTTAACAGGGCTGCCTCTGAGTGGGCCTGGAAGGAGACAGAACTTGACATTTGTGAACCCCATGGATGACTCCAAGTTAGAGGCTGGAAAAAGTGACATGTATGAGACACTTCTCTTTCCCCTGCTTGTTTGCTGCCTTTTTGCAAGGACCATGGGTGTCAGCTCTATTTCATCCCCTCCTGACTGAGGATGTGATCAATAAGTAAGGGACTCATCAAATGAGTTTTTAAATTTAATTTCCAATTGGAAAATTCAGTGGACCTCCAAAACTTATTTTACCTCTGTTGTTTTAAACTCCTCTTGTGTTGGATTTTGCTTTATTAACAAAGCTGTAAATGGATATATTCTTTCCTTCACTGTGCTTGGCTGTCTTTTGGTTCAAGCGGGAACCTCGAGACCTAGGATGGCAGAATGGGGAAAAGCAAAGGGTCAAGTAGTCCCAGAACAAGACTCCTGCAGAGATCAAGAAGGGGATATAAACTCAGGATTTTGGAGCAAGGTCACACTTTCTTCATCATATGCTCGCCTCTGTTCTTGGCCTTGGACACTTCAGTGACTTAAGTAGAAGTAAAATCATGTTGGTCAGATTTATAACTGGGAGGGATCACTGGATAAAAGAATCAAGTTTTCAAAGGGCCTTGAGTTTAGGTAAAAACAATAATATGTGATTTAATGTAAGTAAGTGCCAAGTCCTATACTTAGGTTTTTCAAAAAATCAGCTGCAGAAGTATAGAATGGGAAGAACTTGATTTCATAATAATTATTATCAAAAAATTTTTGAGAAGTTAGACAACTCTCCACTAACTCAATCCAATGGTAAAAAAAATCTTTCACTCCCCCTGAACACAACTGAAATAATCTTAAATCCTGTAATAAAAATGTAGTTTTGTATTTGGATTAATAGTGATCATCATGTGTTTGTACTCAGCACTGGAAATATTTTCAGGTATATTGTTAATAAAAATATGAGTAATATGTAGATTAGGGAACCATTTATATAAAAAAGGGTGTGTGAACTAAATCTTACAATTATTTTTCAAAATTAGTTGTAGAAATAAAACCTTCACAAGTTATTTTCTAAATGAGTTTTGAAAATGTTAAATAATTTTAAATGAATCACTCATTATAGTTATGTTTGTTGGTAGACATTGACTATACAGTATTTGGACAATATCTGATGTTCTTGGAAGGTTCTGGGTTCTACTCTTTAGTAAGGTACTATGTAAGAAGAAAATAAATGTTCAGGGTAGAATGAAAAAGTGAAGGAGAAGAAGGAGGGTGTAATATAAAGGTGAAGGATTTGGGGTTGGATGTGGGGAGGGGACGAGAATGCATATTCTTCAAACTCAAACAGCTATAACGAGTAAGCCGGGGGGACACTCTGGTGGCACAAGGGGTTAAGTCTCAGCACTATGAAGCTATCCAGAGCCACTGCAGCACAAGTTAGAAAATTAGATCCAATCCAGGCCAGGGAGCTGACCCTTACCAGGGAACTTCCCACAGGGCACAGCAGACCTCTCCTGCCTTGCCCGCTGCTCCCCTCAGCAGTGTACTTCAGTAGATCTGACTGTTCTGATCCCCACTCTGTCTCTGGTGAATCCTCTCACTCCCCCCAAGTTTCTGGCTTACACCCCAGCTTGTACTCATAAAGAAATAAATCTTTAAAAACAAAACAAAACAAGAACAATGAGTAAGCCAGGGCAGAACCAACACCAGTGACTAAATGGTGTAAAGAAGATAAATCTGTGATCAGTACGAGGAAGGCCTATGGCAGTTATTACTATCTTAGAAAGATAAGATTCCGTTCCCTTTCCACTGTGTTCCCTGCCAAGTGGGATGGTGGTGATAATGATGATGATGATAATGAAGAAAGAGGAGGAGGAAGAGGGGAAGTTATGAACGATAATGGTTGCTAAATACTTTCACATATTTTCTCACTTAACTTTCACAACAGTGTTATATGAGGTTCAGAGAGGTTAAGCAACTTGCCTGAGGTTTGAGTGTCCATCCACAAACCCACGAAAGAAGGTCTAGTCCAGTACATCAATATTTTATTTTATTTTATGCATACAAGCTGGGGTACAGGCAAGAGGCGTGGGGTGGTGAGCGGTACACCAGAGACAGAGTAGGGAGCAGAAAAGGCAGATGGACGGAAATACACTGCTGAAGGGAGCAGTGGGCAGGCAGGAGAAGTTCTGCTGTACCATGTGGGAATCTCCCTGGCCTGGCGTGGAACTCACTTCTCCACTGCCGACAGCGCCACAGCACAGCACTTCACTGCTGCGCCACCAGGGAGGCCCTACATCAATATTTTAAAGACCTGTTCTAGTCACCTAAGACTTTTAAACAAAATGATATTTTAGTTTATTTGAATATCCATTATCGAGTCTGACAACAGGTTTTTAATGTATGTTAGTCGAATGAGAAAGAATAATCTGTGAATAGAGATAAAACGTAGTGTAATAAGAATATACTTTGGAATGAAATACACCCAGAGTTCTGCCATAGTTTAGATCTTGAGATGACTCCAAGAAATGTAAAGATTATTTTTAGAGCATTGACGTAGAATTTTTGTAATAGAACTTTCTGCAATAACAGAAACATTCTGTAACTATGCTGCCCAACATAATAGCCACTAGGGGCTATTCAGCACTTGAAATATGACCAGTTCAACTGAGAAACTGATTATTTCATTCAATTTTTTTTAAATCTAGATTTAAAATTAGATAATTTTATAAATTATATTCAAATAGCCATGTGTACCAGTGGAAATTGTGTTGGACAACATAGTTTTAGAAGCTTTGATTTCCCTTGCATCTTCTGTGTATGTCTGAGAGAAGGGTGTGAACCTTCTGGATTGTGTGAGGAGTGTGCACAGGGTAAGGATGGTGCTGACAGATGTGGAGGCAGTCAGCTCCCATGGGCTCCCTGGGCAGGTGGACCAGCCTGGCAGAGGGGTTAGGGAGAGCATCAGTAAAACTCACTTCCTAGGGCAGTAGGAACTTTGAACCCAGGGGTTCCCAAGGCAGATCTGCTAGAGAGATGGGAATCACTAAACTCCTTAGGAAGAACTCATTCATGAGGGGCTGTGTGAGTTGCTAGTGGGACAGGACCTGTTGCTATGACCCAGTGGTCAGGGCTCCCAAAGTTCATATGTCACCAAGTTCATGTTCATTATTACCAGTATTACAGGTTAGCATCACTAGTAACAGTAGTCCTTCTGTGTTAGGGTTTTTGGCTTATAACTTGAATATTTTTCTTCTGGGCAATTTCTGGTAATCTTACAGGTCTCAAAGTCAATGTCATTTTCTCTAGGAGACATTTCTCTCAGGTTAGTCAAGACCTCCCCCTGCCACCATTATATACTTTCAAGCGCTAGTATTCTAGGCATTTCCTTTATAGCAGCTGTTACACTTGCATGATTATCTATTTGGGTGAGGGGGGTTTATTTTCATTCTCCTCCATTAAACTACAAGCTTCTTGAGTAAATGAACCACAGTGGTTCACAGTTCTTCAGAGTTGTATCCCAAGGAACTATTGTAGTATTTGTTCAAAGCAGTTGTTTAATGAAAGAAAAAGTTCAAGGAGGCATGTCATTATTATAGAAGGTGGCCCAATATTTCAAGCTGAACTTATAGAAGCAAACTCTCTTAAATATTCACATTGTCAAACCCTTTGCAACACCTTTCACTCTTTCCACCCAGTTCATTTCTCTCCATCATCGTTAACAACCCATAGCTGATATAAGAAGCAGAGGTAGTCATTCATAGAAGATAGAAGCACAAATCAGTAAATATAATTCAGGGAAATTTGTCCTCAGAGATAGCAGCAAATGATCTTATTTTCTTTTTCGTGGTCCCATGGGATGAGTTGAGATGCAGCTCCACTTAATCTTTCCTGGGAAGTGTTCGTCTGGCATCATGTTGCCGAGGATACCATTCAGAGGCAGGTATTTATCCTCCATGATGCAACTCCAAAGGGCAAATTACCAGAGTATTCTAACTGATGTAGCAAACAACTGCAGAATCTCAATGGTTGGATATAGCAAAGGTGTTTCTTGCTCACACTGCAGTGCAATGTGATTGATGGGGAAAGAGGAGGGATTTATTTCATTCAGTCGTTCAAGGTCCCAGGCTTCCTCCATCTGGCAGTTCCAGGATCCCTCAGGGCTTCAGCATCAGACCCTGGATCTTCTGCCTCCTGCTAGCTTTTGTGGAAGAAAGCGCTTGCAGGGTTATGTGAGCGGTTTCAGAGGCCAGGCCTCAAAGTAGTGCACCTCATTCCCCATTCCCTTAGCCAGACTCAGTCAATGACCCTGACCCACTGCAAGGCTGCAAAGTACTGAATGCCCAGAAAGTAAGAAACGTGGATACAGGCAAGCACCAGTCATCTCTGCCACAAGAGAAAATTGATTCTGTGATAACAGCAAACAGAGTAATTTTAACTATAATGATACCTTGACCCTCAGAAAGCAAGGGTGCACACATTTTAGGTTTGAAAGCATGCTCACTCACCCTGAAGGAATCATGCCATGCTACCTACTGCAAAGGCACTCTATAGAGGAGCAAAAGAGGTGAGTGTTGCAGGCACTGCTGAGAGGCTGGATTGAATAGCCGTGGCAGGTCCACACAGTAGCAGCCGAGTCCCCAGTAAAGCCCATTTACTTCTTACCACCCATGGGAGAGCCTCCCCAACAGTCTTCTTTTTGCTTAATTTTTTCTCTCTTATTATACAAGTAAGATTCATTCATAGAGAGCTTGAAAAAAAATCTTTAAAAATCATCTATAATTACACAATTGGGTTGTCATTTTCAAAAAGATCTCTGATGATAGGATTGAAGAAAGAAAGGGAAAGACTCTGAAATCTCCCCATCTCAGCCCCAATCAACTTTTCCCAAGGTCTTGTCCTCTGTCTTGAAGGCCTTTCAAATGTCTATAGATAACCACTTACTTTGCATTAATTTCCCATCAACCAAGACA
This sequence comes from Scalopus aquaticus, assembly GCA_004024925.1. Classification (NCBI taxonomy): domain Eukaryota; kingdom Metazoa; phylum Chordata; class Mammalia; order Eulipotyphla; family Talpidae; genus Scalopus; species Scalopus aquaticus. The sequence continues at coordinate 36,650 of PVIJ01009238.1, forward strand.
TACAGTTGAATTCTGAGCCATGGGGCAAAAATGTCCAGAGAGGTCCTGCACCCTTTAGTAAAATTTCCAGTCTCCACACAAAAGTTCTTCTCTAATAAAAAAGAATTGAATACAAAGACCTTTTGTTATAGCATGTTTGTGTCACTTGAAAGGGGAGGGTGAGGACAGCATATTTGAATATTTGCTTTATACCAGACAATTCTAGATGCTTTACAAATGTAATCTCACATGTCATCTTCAAAGCACTCCTCTGAGACACATGATTTCCCCAATTTTACAGAGGAGAAACCTAAGCACAAAGATACTAGATCTTGCCCAGGATTGTCCAGAAATGGTCAATTTGGTGCCTTTAATTATTCTTTCCCACAGCCCCTAAATTCTAGACATTCTGGGGAAGAGGGAAGGTGGATTTCTGGAAAAGTTCCTTGGAAGTGGGGAATGTCTGGGCTATGTTGGGCTACACTGTAAGTTCTAGGTTAGAAACATTTCTTGAACATCTCTGGCAGAGGCTGTTAATTTTCCAAATTTCCTTGACTCAAATTCTGCTTGGTGACCCCCAAGCCTAGATACAGTAAGACTTCCCTCTGTCCTTCCAGTCGCTAATGGGAATTACTTTTTATTACTGCTCTTCTCTTTAATACTTCATGATCACCACCCACCTGCAAACAGGTTCTTTTGTTCTGAAACCAGGAAAAAATACCTATATTGAGAACTTCCTCTTTGCCCAGTCCAGTGCTGAGTGCAGCAAATCCTGTGGTTAATAAGTCAGGAGTCAGATGCAAAGATATGTAACAGTCTGTGGGGAAATGACAGAATTTTAAGCACTTACTTGCAATCCATGGAAAGAGCAATGACAGGCTACTGGAAGGTCTCGTAGGAACACAATTGAATATCAAGGCCAACTGCTACAGAGTGATGGCCATCTCATCCATATCTTCCATGACTGCTAGTCCTTCTGTTCTCTGGGGGCCAGTGAGCTGTAAACCATTGTGTCTATGCCTTTGAGATCATTGATTCAGCCCTTCATTTTATAGAGGAGTACATATATGCCAGGTTTTCCTTGGTATTAACTGTTTACATTATCCTTCTATGCCACATACACAGGATAAGAAGTCTAACTATTTCATTATTAGCGGTATAACTTTGTATGGTCACTGACCTTTCTTTGCCCCAGTTTCTTCATTAGTGAAGGGCATACTAACATTCTCCTCATTGACCATCGGCTCCCATTTCACTCAGAGGGAACTTATAGACTAGCAGTACCTGACAGGCTCTACCTAATCCTTTCATTTCGGCAGCTCCTAGCCTCTTCCCCCACTACAGCACTCCTTGCTCATTCTGTTCCATCTTCCTGTGTCTTCATGTTGTTCCTTAAAAACCTACCAGGCTTACTGCCAAGGCAGGCCGTTTATTCTACTGTTCCTTTTGCTTGAATTGCTCCTCTCCAGGCACCAGCATAGCTGACTTTGCGATGTTTTCTCTTCAAGTCTTTGCTCAAATTTTCTCTCCACCAGGTCTCCCATGACCACCATTTCAAAAACTACAACCTGCTGCTTCTCTTGTTCCCTCACCAGCATCCCTTGTCCCCTCCCCCAGCTCTACTTTTTCCTCTATACTTAGATCTTCTCGCAAACTTCAAAGCTTACTTATTTAATTTACCTAATGTTTATTGTCTGTCTCCTTAATTTCTTCCCCCTCCACAGAATGTGAGTTCTAGGAAGTAGGAATCTTTGTCTTATTTATTCCTCATGAGTCCAAGGAGCCTACAATAAGTCCAAGCTACCACATGGCTTCTGGCTGAGCCTCCATCTGAGTGCCTGCACCATCTAGTCAGCGGTGCGGGGGAACTGTCTTAAAGCTGGCTCTTCATGCTCTGAGCAAGCTCAGTTAATGTCAAGTGGAGCAGAAATGAGCTGTCCTTTCTAAGAGGCCTGTCTGCATTGCAAGATCATTAGTCAATAAATGATTGCTGCTGTTTTAAGCCATTTGAAACTTTAGAGTGGTTTACAATGCAGCAATGGATGATTGAAACAAATCTTGCAGAATCCTAAAAACATCTTACATGAGTAATTTTCTCTCCTCTCATACCAGGTACCACTACTGAAACTGTCATAGTTGTAGATATTGCTCTTTAAATAGTGACTATCTCAAAATCTTGTAAATTGGAAAACTTCAGTTTGAAAAATATGTTTAAAGTGGAGACAGTCCTTAATGATTTCCTGTACTATTTCTTCCTGTTGGGCATTGTCACCAGTGTAATTTTGTTACAGGACAGCCCCAATATAAATTTTGTTACAGGACAGCCTGTCTGGGTTTTCACCCGTGTGCTTAAAGGGACTTAAAAAACTCAACTACAGACACACACAATAAAATTAATAAAAGGGTTTATTTACAAAAAGGGAAAGGAAAAAGATAAAGAATAAATTGGTGAATGCATCCCAGAGCAGTACGATTCTCATCCCTCATACTCTTAATAACCGAATCGAGAGGCTAAATTTGCTGTTGCACATTTTCAGTAGGTGTAGTAGAACATCCTCCATGCACAGAACCAAAAACGTAGCAAATGACACTTAAACCCAGTACCAAAAAAACACCCAGAAGCACAGATTGAAAAGTAGGGATGGCTGGCAAACCACCCATGGATGCATACAGAAGCAAAATCATTTGCCACATACCAGGTTTCATCAAATTGTTTATGCCTATAAAACTGGAGGTAATATTCAAAGGGAAAAGGCTATTCAAACTCAAAGTTGGAAGAAAACCAAACGAACTTATGTCCAGTAGAAAATTGCAAAAAGTCATGGTCGAGGCCACGTTTGGGCCAAAAACACACCCATGATAGAAAACTGTACACGAGAAAAGCAAACACAAAATCATAGAGAATGGAGACATAATGATCATGCCGTGTGTCCTGCAGACCAAATGCGCTTAAGGTGACCAATGCAAGTTACCTCAGGCTGATCAACCACAGATGTCCTGTCCAACCATGTTGGGCACCAAAACTGTTAGAGGGCAGCCCTGATGTAAACGGGGTGCCTGTCTGGGTTCTCACCCATGCACTTAAAGGGACTTAAAAGACTCAACTGCAGACACATACAATAAAAATGAGGGTTTATTTACACAAAGGGAAAGGAAAAAGATAAAGAATAAATTGGTGAATGCATCCTACCAGTTCTGCTGAGCTGGAATCTTATGGCCCACTCAAAAAAAAACTTGGCAATCCACAACCACAAGCAATCACCCCCTCCAGGCTCACAGGTCTGGTATTTAAATCCCCCAAATCCTTTCTCAACTCCACCATCAATCCTCAGCATCCTTCCTTTGGTGATGATGGCATTCTGGGATTCGTAGTCTTAGGTGTCTTGGATCTCTCTGGCTTGAGGTGGGGGTGGGGTCCTGGGACACTCCCCTTTCCTGAGGACCACCCTCTTACAATTTGAAGCACCACCATGCCTTCTGATGGGTCCAAAGGCACCAGTGATACCTTTAGGTTATACTATTTCTTGTATATTCTGGACATTTTTGTAAGCATAGGTGGGTGACAGAATCCCTTAAGTATAATAGGAAAGAGACATAGAAATAAACATGAAGTTTGAAGAATCTAACCCTCAGCAACAATCAAGACATTCCCATTGCTTTCTCTTTAGATAATGTGCACACATACATTTATTTACTCACTGTAAAACAAGATGCCATTCTTTTTAATTTGTCATTGTCTTTCTAAATGGACATAGTATTATAATAAGCTACCTCTTATTGAGTCTATTTGATCCTTTGTGTACAATAATAAAAATTATCACAAACCTGTGAAAAAAGTACTATTCACTATCTCCATTTTACAGATGGGGAAACAGAGTTGGAGAAGGTAAGCAAGTTGATAAGGTCACACAGAAAGTGGCAGTCAGGGTTCACACAGTTCTGCCTAATTGGAAAGTCTAGGTTCTGTCTCTTAGCCTCTTCACACTACACACACTACACATGCTACACACACAAACACACACACACACACACACCTCATATGTACACACGCAGGATAATCTCGTATCCCATTTACTTACCATTTCTGGATTTAGCTTTGTAAACAATGATGTGAATAGAATTCAAGATTTTTTTTCTTTTTGTTTTTCTCCTATGCCTAGTGAGTCAAATGTACAAATTAGTGAGCTTATTTTTTTTTTGCAATTCTGACATTTGAAAAGAAATTCAAAGTTGCTAATGCTCATGAATGTGCCTCAAGGCACCTGGGTGTTCCTACTGTGGTGGACGATCTCTCAAGCCACATTCTTTTCATGGACTCCAGGGACTGCAGAGAAGCTCCCTGCTGAATTTGCCTGGAGCAAGCTGTGATTATGGGAGCCAGAAGCTTCTGGCTTTGGTCCAACTGTGAGCTGGAGGAAGGCCATGAAATCACATGATGTTTGGACTCAAAGGGCAAATCAAAGAATGTGCCTCTCATCCTGCCCCACCCAACAAAGTGTATGCAGGGAGCCCAACAAAGCGTATGCAGTGAGCAAGTGGATCCCTCCAAGGAGCTATTTCGAACCACTGGATGTGCTAGCACAATGGAAGTGTGAGACTCTAAGCCGGGCTCACTGGGGCTACCAACATGTAGCAGAATGCCAAAATCAGCCAGTGAGAGTCAGAACACATAGAGGAGGAAGCTGGGAGACCCTGGAAGGACACATGTAGGTCATCTCCTTACTTCCTCTTCCTCTCCCACCATTAATGGGAGTGGGGGTGGCAGTTACGAAAATAATAAGCCAGGAGAGGAAGGGACATAACCAATATTCCCAGATGGTTTGGGTAACCAGGATTAGATTTCAGGTGTCCTAATCCAGGTAAGAAATCCCAGGATCAGGGGGCAACCTTCGTCTAGTGTATTGATTGGTTGACAGCACATGGCTACTATTCTTGAGTAGCTTTGTTAGTTAGATCACTTCTTCTAAGGGTCTATTTCTTCAGACTTGAGTTTGGATATGATGGCGAGTAAAGGTGGGTATAGAAGGAAACTCAGCTTGTTATTGACAGAGAGCCAGAGGACACCTCTCATTTTCTACCTTTTTCTCTGCCTCTCCCACTTCCTTTCTTTATTTCAGATTTATATCTTCCTATTCCTCTGGCTTAGAGAAAGAATAAAATAGAGCAGTTCCATAATAACTTTTAGAGTGTCCACCATATAGACTATTCTAAAAAGGAGAGTAATTTGTTTTTTTTAATTTTATATATATTTTATTTCATTCTTCCTTTTTGTACTATGCGTGCTTTCTCCTTTCAGGTGTAGTCCCCGTAAAATTCCCATCACTGATTCACCCAACGGGAAAGTAATTGAGCCCTCCCTTACAGGGTCTCGTGCGCTTTCAGAGTCCTCTGTGCGTCCTCGAGACCAGCAGATGGTCCTTAGCACAGTGAACCAGGGGACATGAGAACATCGAGTGTAGTCATGGGCTGAGGTGGAATCTTGGCTCAAACACATTGAGATACTGCAGTAAATCCTATGAAATTACAGATATGTAACTTTAAAAAATCAAACTTTTTGTTTAAAAATAATTGCAGATTCACATGCAGTTATAAGAAATAATACACAGAGAGCTCATGTAGACTTTTACTCATCTCCCCCTAATGGTAACATTGTGCAAAACTACAGTCTAATATCACCACCAGTATGATGACATTGATCCAGTCAAAGTACAGAGGTTCTATCCCCACAAGAGCCCCTTTCTGCCCTTTTATTGCCACACCCTACTCTCTCTTCTGGGGAAACCACTACTTAGCCTCTACTTATATAATTTTGCCATTTTAAGAATGTTATATTAATGGAATCATACAGTACATGACCTTTTGAGATTTTTATAAATCATTTGAAAGTAAGTTAAATACATCATGTCCCTTTACACCCAAATACCTTAATGTGTATTTCCTAAGTATAAAAATATTTTCTTACATTACAGTTCAGTTGTCAAATCCAATACAATTATCATTGATACTTACATAATTGTATAACTATGATGTAAAATCTGACACATGAAAAGCACTACATAAATATTAGCTGTTTTTACCAAGTGAGGTTAAGTGTTAAGGGATCTTGGTTTTGATCTTCTTCCCAGACTCTACCAGTTAGGAGCAAAATCGCAAAATCGTGACAGAGACCAAGTGGTGGTGGTGGGTCAGCCCAGTTCTGCCATTTCAGTTTCCTCATCAGGAAAATGGGAAAATGCCTCCTACCCCACAGGATGCTGCCAGGCGTAATGGCATGTATGCAGAAGTTCTTTAAAAATCATGAGTGATTCATAATCTGTTGTATGAGAAAGACAAGACTGTTAGATTAAAAAAAAAATCCTAACATAAAGTGGGATCATTCTAGAGCAGAAGTAAGATAGGAAAAAATGTGGGTAGTGCCGAGGACTTGAGACTTGTCACCATTTAGCAGCTTTGTGATCTCTGGGCACCTCCTGGAGCTTCAATTTTGTGGAGCTAAAAATCAGTGCACACCCGGGGATTTTTATTTTAATTAATGAAGCCTCGCAGTAGCTGGGCACTCCATCGACACCTCCTGAACGAAGGACGAACGTCTCGGGCATTCAGCTGGCAGCTGCCCAGCTCGGAGCGCGCTCCGGACCAGCGCATCCCAGCAGCGTCCACGCCTCGGCCCGGCCGCGCCCCGCCGGCTGGCGTGAGCAGCGGTCCCCCCCGGCCGCAAGCTCCTCCCCCCGCGGCGGCGTCTACCCTGGCGACGGCCGGGCACCTGGCAGACGCGCGGCGGCGGGGGAAGCTGGAGGCGACCCTCGGGCGGCGGCGGGCGGCGGCGGCGGGGGAGGGGCGCGGGCGCACAGATGGGAGCAACTGAGAAGGAGGGCAAGAAGAGCCGGAGGCTGTTTTCTTCGCTGCGGCCGTGGAAGGCGACCCGGCGGCTGTGGAGGACGCGCTCGGCTCGCAAGGCTGCGCAGGGTGAGTGTGGGCGCGGCCGGGGACCTGTTACCGTGCGCGGCCGGCGCCGGCCTCTGGCCGCGGGAGTTCGCGGCGTTCCCGGCAGCGGTGGGCGGCATCTCTGGCGGTGTTCTGCGCCCTCGAGGATTTGCGGGCCCGGGCGCGGCGAGCGAACGCGGCCTGGAGGTTCAGCCTGGCCGGGCGACCCTCCGCGATGACCCTTGGCCGCGGGGCCAAGACCACTCCCGCAGCTCCCCCGGGGCGCTAGCAAATCTCAGGGGTCGGGCTGGGCACGATCCCTCTCCGCCTTCCACTCCGCCTTCCCAGTTCCTCCAGCATCTCCGGTTGGCGAAGGTGGTTGCAGCTTGTTTTCCGCAAAATTCCCTGTCTGTCTTTTTGGCTCTGGACAGAAGGAATCAGCGTGCTCTAGGACACAGTCTTAGGTTTGCAATCCCTCCCCGCCCCTAACACCTGACCCACACCCTGCAATGCAGAGCCGGTGGGGGGGGAGGGGTTCTTTGGGACCCTAGACTACCTTGAAGGTCCCCATCCCCTTTTCCAGCCTGTCTGCGGTGACTCCCTGTTATCCAGTGAGCTCTAGCCACAGTAAAGTATTCCACCCTTACAAAATGTAAAAGACATAAATAACAATAAAAATATATATTAAAAAAAAAAGTATTCCACCTTGTCCTCACCAAGGCCTTCACTCACATTCAATCATTGCTTTCATTCATTCTATGAATTTTATGAATCTCTCTGTGTGCCAGAACCTGGAATGAACAAGGTAGGCAAGGTCCCAGCTCATGCAACTCCTTCTATAAGGAAAACAGACATTGCACATACAAAACAAGGTGAAAACTCCTATTGCAAATTGATACCTATGCTTGGAAGGACTCAAATATTCTGCTGGGAAAGGAAAAAAGGCAGAGGGGCCCTGGGTTACATGGCAGTCAATAGGGATGGCCTCTGAGATAGTGCAATTGAAACTGAGACCTGAAGACTGATGGGGGTTGCTACAGCAGTGATCCAGGGTAGGGCTGACAGGCCAGAGGAAATAAATAGCAAGTGGAAAGATTCCCAGAATACCTGAGCTTAATAAGGGGAAGAAGGGCCTGGCTCAAGGTCTGGGTAGATCATGGCAAGGAGTTTGGATTTTGTACTAAGTGACCTGGGAAGCCAGTAAAGCCTTCTAAGCAGGGACATGACATGATCTGCTGGCTCACTGCCTTCTCTCTATCTGCAATGGCCATGCCTTCATCTCTCGGGCTGGCCAAGTCTCATCCATCAAGACTAGAATAAATGCTATCTCCTCTGCGCAGCCTCTGCTAGGGTTCCTGCCACCTGTAACCTCTTTTTAGTATTTTGTCGCCTTTAAGGGCATTTGCCAATGGCGTTGTAAATTCCACACAAGCAGGTTTTCATCCACTTCATCTTTGCATCCCCCACCAGGCTAAGTCAAGGCTTGGTATTGTGTGGATACCCATCTGCGTATGTTTGTGTGTTTGTGTGTCTCTCTGTGTGTGTTCTATCTTGTCCATTTCATGTTCCATCATCTGAGAATTTCATCTTCTGAGAGGCCGATATGCCATGATTTCTAAAATGGCCGACCTGATCCCAGGCAGAAGCAAGATTGCGACAGGCCCCTGTCATTCATATAGTCGTCACCCTCCTATTCCAGGGTTGTTTTGAGGAGTATATGAATTAATGAGTTAAGTGAGTTATTAATTGTAAACTGCTGGCACACAGTAAGCATTCTGAAAATAAATTTGACAAAGAGCAGCAGTAGTTATTTTTCAAATATTTATTGTGTTAGGAACAAGCTTCTCTATTGTTGGTAGTTAGGGAGAATCTGTGGCTTAGCATTGTGATCTTGTTGGCCTTCAAAGGGTTTGTTATTATTTTAGTCCCTGCTGGCAGCAAAACTGTTGCTGAAACTTAGTCTGGCTGAAAGCTGATCTCCCCTTTTCTTTAGCTTACTTGAGTAGTTGATAGATTGGTAATTGCAACAAGTATTCATTAAGTGATAATTACTTGTGTGGTGTTATTCCAGGTGCTGTGTGAATGGACATTGCCACTGTAGTAAGTTGAGTTAGAATTAGTTTTCTAGTTTTCTATTTTTAAAAAGTAGGTCTGTACTGTATACATAGCTATTCTTTTCCCTTTTCTTCTCTGTTCCTGTCCTGGAGTTTCCCATGGCTTCTAAGGGCCCCTGCCAGTCAACACCTCTCTTCTCTTAGGTAGAATCTTGGCTGCTCTTGGTCTTTCCTCACTTCCTGTGTACAGTCTGGGGATAAGACCATTATTATGTGTTATGTTATATGATAGCTATTTTCAGAAGAGGTCAGCTACCAAGATCTTGTTTATATCTGAACAATGGCATGGAAAGAAGGAGAACAGATGGTATTTATTTTCCTCTTTTTATATTTGAGGAAGAAAGGTAAAGCCAGAGACAGAGTGATTTGTAGAAAGTGATGTGACTGGGTGAGTGGCAGACACAGACTTGAGTACCCATATAGCACCCCTTCTGCCATAACGTCTTATAAAAAAGAAACATATCCCAACATCTACAGTCATAGGGGGAAGGAGTAAAATGAATAAATATGCAATGAAAGAAATCCATACCCCGATTTTATAAAAATTGGCTTGAATTTCTCATGTCACCATCAGTCTGGGTATTTAGAAGCAAGTGGTACACTATGTGATTTTGGACAGTGCGCTTAATCTGTCTAAAACTCAGTTATGTATCATATAAAAAGAGGATCATAATACTTCCTGTGTCATAATGTTATTGTGATGATTAAATAATTATATATATGTATTAAATAATTATATATATACACCTGGTTCATAGTAGTTCACGAGATTGTAGTTATTATTTTTGTTAATATTAGTCCAGATCTTCTACCATATGTTCACAACCTAAATATAGTTTGTTATGGGGCTGGAAAGTTCAAGCCACAACTGGAAACTCCTTTGGTATGGTTATCTTCTGGACCGACTAGAAGGTCTTCCATGCCAGCATCCTACTTCCTACCATTCTTTTTTTCACCAGGAGGCTGCAGATGAGAAATAGCATAGCTTCTGGGGGCTTCCTGTATCCTTTCAGTCTTTTCAACTCTGTGTCCCAAACACAGTGGACATTCAGTAAACATGTGTATAATGCATGAACCCTCTAAGATATGTATCCCCAGAGAATGAGTTGAAATCTATGGTGAATATTTGGGACTGGAATTATAGTCACAACTACTGGGTTAAAAGGTTTATGCTTTTTTAACTTAGAAAAATATTGCCAAATTGACCTCCATACTCTTGTGTTAATTTAGTTCCCATCAGCAGCGTGGGAGATTCTTGGTTCCTTACTTCCTTGCCATTACTGAGTACTATCAGACTTTTTAAAGCTTGCCAATTTGATGGGTGGAAATGGTCCTGCATGATTTTTTTTATATTCCTTGGTAAATAATGAAATTCCTTGGTAAATAATGAAGCTGAAGGTATTTTCACTGAATATTTGTCATGTGTGCTCTTCTGTGAAGATGACTGTGTATATATCTTTTTCCATTTTTTTAACTTGGTGGTTTGTATTTTTATTTTTTAATCCACATAGGAGTTCTTTAAATATTCTGAATACTAATTGTTTCTTGGCTTGTATGTCTAGACAACTTTTAAAAATATAAGTAACCATGCAAATGGTCTTAAATGTGAACATGAACAAGCTGTGCTTAGTGAAAATTTATCTCCCCAATGTGTCCGTTCTTTCCACAGAATCATAGTTTAATCAAATATCAAATCTTTTAGGTTACAGGAAAGAGAGTGAACAGATGGTGCAAATATTTTGTGAGCAGTAGCTCTCCCTAGCTCTTGCAATGATGGCAGAACACTGGCCCTGAGTTCCTCTCATCAGAAGTTACCTCTCCCAAGCCTTTGTGGGGGAAGGCAGAGAGAATTTTCTCTGGAAGACACAGATTGGGAATAGAGGCAGTTTCCATCAGTAGGCAGTGCTTTCCAGGACAAGTTACTTAGAGAAGAGGAAAGGACACTTGCTAGGTGATCTGTGGTTTAGTCCCTTACTGTTGTTTTCTAGTCATACACCCCTAAAAACATATCACATTAAATGGAAATAATGATCATTACTTAGGAATAGTGGAAAGATAAAATAAGGTCATAAATATGGACTACGGAAATATAAGGTCTGTTTGCTAGGTTCTGTGAAGTAATCAGAACTTTGCTAGAGTAGGGAAACCTCACTGACCTACAGTCTTTATGCTGGTTCCCTTCTCCTACTGTTTCTCCTGAAAACAGTATGTGGCTGTAAAGCAGTTCTCCAGACCAGCAGCATTACTATCACCCAGAACTTGTTAGAAATGCAAAATCTTGGCCCATACCTCAAATCTACCAAATCAGAAACTCTGGAGGTGGAGTCCAGCAATCTGGATTTTATTTTACAAACCCTGCAATGAGTCTGCTGTATGTTAAGATTGAGAACCGCTAGTGTAGTCAGTTGTGCAAGGGTTGAAGGCCAGCAAATGTGGGTTTTATATGTAAACTCTCATTTGCAGAGTATGAGCAGGTTAGTAGACCTCCCTCAGGATTCCAAGCTCTCATTAATAAGAGGAAGATGATATCACTTCCTTTACCGGGTTGTTGAGATAAGTAAATGACAGGAAGTATCTTGGCTGTACTTCGTGTTACCTATTTATCTTGGATAGGTTACCTTACCTCCTGCCTCATTTTTCTCATCCAAAAAAATGAAATGGAAAGAGTTAACACATACCCCTGCTTGCTGTGTACCAACTGCTGTCCTAAACCTGTACATATTTTAGTTTTATTTCTTGCAATGACCCTTTTTACAACCTCTATTTTGCAAGTGAGAGAACTGAAGCACAGATACATTAAGCAATGTTTCCACGGTTATGCAATTCGTAAACTGGGATTCAAACTCAGGCAACCTGCTATGAAAGTTCTTGCTTTAAAGACAATGGTTGGCAAGTAATAAATTCTCAGTTAATGTATGATGATGGTGATGGTAGGAAAATCACCTGGCACACAGCACATACTCTGGTATTAATTCCCTTTCTCTGATCTGTGGCCTGGCTTTATGGCAGTTGGCGCTGCTTTTCTTTCTTACAGTCACACTGCCCTCTTAAACTTAAACACAAAACTCCATCCTCACCCATCCCGTCAATAATTTTTCTCTCCAACTCACTCTTTTATGGACATTCAGATGTTCTGAGCAAACCCAAGATTTGACTGAATGGAGAAGGACCGAAGGTGGTGGTGCTGGTGAAGCTACCTGCCCCTTACTCCACCTGGCATGTTTTGGGAATGAATGACTAAGCTAGAAGAAGTTCCAGGCAAGTCCTTGAAAGGCCATTAGGTATGCCTAATTTGGAACATATGCTCCAAGTCTCTCTTTGCTTAACTATCCTCTAATCAAGAAATAAAACCTCACAAGTTGTAACTTTAAGAGATTTTATTGCTCGGTTTTTCTTTGGAATGAAATTTACAGCTGAGACGTTTAACCTACAATATTACAGGAGCATTTTTTTCTTTCAGTTTTGTTTTGCTAGGGTAATGAAAAGCCTTTTCCTTTTTCAATTCAGAGTCTCACTCATTGTTCTTGAAAATTCTCTTTGGTTTTGCTCTCAAGATGGCCTCCTTGCTGGGCATGACTCACCAGTCTAGTGACTCAGAAGTGGCATCTCACAAGACAAGGAATGTGTGGAGCTGTGAAGGGAGTTGGTGGCTGGTGGAGCCTGCCAGAAGCTCTCTCTAAAACCATTTACTAGATGGAGTCATTTCCATTAGTGGGTGTTTGTTTATTTGAAGTTGGGGTCTGACAGAGACACTGCTGTGTTCTGAAAATCTCCAAGGCTTGAGTCCACCATTGTCCCTCAACTGAGTGTGATCTTAAGGTTAACTCCAGGGCAGGACATCACTTCTGAGAATTTACCTGACCCTTGGAATGGCCACAGAATCAGAAAGTCTAGTGCTTCTGTAAATATTTTGTCTGGAGGGAAAATAAAAGCTCTTTTTTTTTTTTTTTTTTGAAGAGAGCTTCATCTCTCTTTTAAGTTTTGAAGATAAACTACCCAATTAGAATGGATAGGCATGCAATAATAATCAATATAGCAAATGCAATGAGTATAGCAAAATATACTTGAAGATGGAATTCACCAAACAACTCTTCTATCTTTTTTTAAATTTGAAACTTTTCAGAATGCAATGTTGGGTCAAAGGCAGGTACCCCTAAAAGTACCCCTCTTGAAAGAAAATTACCTCCCTTTTAACATAAGTGATAGCTCTTCTCCCTTCCCCTCCCTCTTCCCAGCCTTAGTTTCCATCCCTACCCTCACGCCTTCTTAATTAAAAAAGGCCTGGAGCAAGGCTGGCTGGGGGTTAGCTACTCATTTATCCCAAGGACTTTATATTCATCCTGATAAGTAATTCTCACTATAGCACTGGAAACCAGTTGCTATATATGCATTTTGTGAGGAAATAGGCTCCAATCAGTAAGTGGCCCAGCTCACAAGAGACTGGTCTTGTCTTAAGAGCATTTATAGAGCCCTGATTTTGTGTACTAGGCTTTGTGCCATGTCCTTTAGATGCATCGACATACTGAACCTCATCCAACCCTAGGAGGTGGGTACCATTTTATCTTCATGGTACAGAGCAGGAGATGGAAACTTAGAGAGGTGCAGGAATTTTTTTAAAAGAATTATTTATTTATGCATACAAGCTGGGGTGCAGGCCACAGGTGTGGGGCAGTGAGAGGGTTCACCAGAGACAGAGTGGGGAGCAGAACAGGCAGATGGACTGAAACACACTGCTGAGGGGAGCAGCAGGTGAGGCAGGAGAGGTCTGCTGCTCCATGTGGGAAATCTCCCCAGCTGGGCATCGAACTTGTACTGCAGTTGCAGACAGCTCCACAGCACTGCAGTCAAACCCGTTGTGTCACCAGGGAGGCCCAGGAATGTTTTCAGCTTACTTTGGGGACCAATAAATGGCAGTCCCTATGTTTGTATCCAGCCTCTCCTGCTTTAGATCCCCTGCCTTGCTATTCAAACCCAGGCCATGGCACACCTCTACCTATCTCAGTAAAATGACATATCTTGGGAAAACCTCTTGTCCTGAGACCACAATCTCCTGAGGACAGAGAATGTTTTGTTCACAGTATATTCTACCAGGTATTTGGAACAGTGCCCGGCACGATGAATATTTACTGAATGAAAGAATGCATGAGTGGTGACTTCTCACCAACTTCTTCTCTCACTGTCTCAGCTACTAAAGGTGCTCCTGCTGAGCTTTGTCCTTGGAGATAGAGATGTGTGTCTCTGGATGTGGCTTTTGGACCAACATGACTCCTTTGGTGCCCGGCGAGGGGATCCAATGAAGACAGATTTTCCTTATTGTCTTAAGTTTTCAAAGAAGGGCATAAAGATGTAATATCCACCTCTGAGGAAGGATGGGGACAAAAACCAAATGCTCAAAATTTCCCAGAACTTTAAGGGAGTTTTTAAATGTAGCAGCTAGAAATCCACTCAAGGACCCCTAGTGGCCATGACAGGTTTTGCACTAGCTGAATTGGACTCCTGCTTTGCAGTAGAGAGCAGGTGAATACTAGCAATTAGTTCTCTTTAATGTGCCCAAGCATGTTGCTAATGATACCTTATATTATATTGCCCTTAGTTTACTAAGTACTGCTTCTGTTCTCCCTTTTAATCTTCTGAAGAGCCCTGTACATAAATAGGACATGTATGGTTATGGTTAGTCCTACTTTACAGATGAGGAAACTGATGCCAGAGTTGTGTCACTCAGTTAATATTCATGGAGTTAGGTCTTCAACCCTCTTTCTCAGTTGTTACTCCAGTAAAATTCCCAATTTAATATTCTACTTAACTCAGCAATATCTGAGGATGAGAACATCAGGTACGTGTCTTCCTCTTTGTTGTTTTTCTCCCAACTTAGCAAGTTCCTGGACTGAGTCAGTTAATCTTTCTCAGTATGGATTTACTAATCTATGCAATTGGTAATACATGCCCTCCCCCTTCCCCATCAGTGTGTGCACTTGGAGTAGAGGAGGTAGTGAAAGTTCAGAATTTAAAAAAACAACAACACAAAACAAACAAAAAATATTTCAGAGTGAAGGCATTTGGAGTAATGGCCCTGACCCATTTTCCATAGATAAGTTAAATGTCACTCTCCCCCACATCCTGTCTAAAATGGAAATCATTAGCTGCTTCATTTGGCATCACAGCATTCATTGGCATTCATTATGTTTACAGATATATTTTATTGCCTGTCTGAACTGTCCCACCAGAATATAACAGCCCTAAGAGCAGGAATTTGGTCTGTTTTCTGTATTCCTGAATCCCTGACAGGTGGGACAGTGCCTGGCACAAATAATCATTTGTTGAATGAATGAATGAAGGGTGGAAGGAATCTGATTGAATGTTAAGACTGAACTAGATGATTCAAAGATTTGCTTGACTTTTCCTTGCTCTCTTAAGAGAGATCTCATGGTCTGACTTCCTCAAACCTATTTGTGGCTCAGCCACTCAAAGGCTTAAAACCAATCACTAAAGCATCCTTGAGTATCGACATATGCCTGGGTGAAGTGCCCATGCAGCACATACAGGTCATTGTATTGCGCTGTCTGCCTTGGTATTGTAACCAGCAGCTTGAGGATTGGGGCTGGTTTCCTTCACTGTTGTATTCCCTTTACTTAACAGAGAAACTGGTGCACAAGCAGGTAAAAGAGATGGTTGTTGTATGAATAAATATGTAAGAGGAAACAGCGTACAGGGCATTTAATCTCCCTCCAAAGTTAAAGTCTTCCTTTGAATGTAAGTCTGGCTCATGGCGCTTACATTTCCCCTTTCAATTTAAACCCAATCTCCCCGGAGACAAGGAGACGCTGAACAGTAGGTTCCCTAACCTAAGGGAAGGAAAGGCAAGTGCAGGCTCCAGATCCAGTTCCATGCCATGTTTTGGAATTTCTGTTTACGTCTACCTCCATCCCCATCCTTCCGCTCCAGCATAAGCAAAATTATAACCCCCACAGACAGACTTGCATGCAATTTTCAGAGCCTGGGTGCTCCTCCGTTGAGGGACTTTGCCCCTGAGACCCACTGACTGTCTGTGAATGACAAATCAAAAGTCAGGGTTGCAGAATCAGCCGGACTTGCTTGCTCATTTGCAGCAGAGGGAGGAAGGAAAAAATGAAAGATTCTGAAAATAAAGGTAAGGGGCTGACTGCAGAGGGGAGGCTAAAAGATGCTTGTGATGAACTGTCACTCCACAGACTTGCTAGTGTGTGTTAATGGCTAATTTAAAATTACCGTGCACATACTATTTTAAAATTCTAGTTATATAATAAATATGACTTTAAAACGACTGGCTTCTGTTTCCAAATATTGTGTCATTCAGTTTTCCATTTTTGTGCCACCGAATACAACAATATTTCTATTGGTTTAGAAACACATGTTTCCATTTCACAGGTTGCTTTATAGTAGCTCCTAGGGTTTTGATAATTTTATTTTGGGAGTGTTCACAATAGTTAATGTCTAGGTTTTCAATGCATTATTGGAATTGAAATATCTGAAATACTTTGGTCTTTCATAGTTTGGGTTCTCCAGGAAAATGTTCACCCAGAATTCCTTAATGAACATTAATCTTTTCAGAAGGACCCTCTGGGGAGCCATCACTGACCTTCAAGAACTGCTTATCCTGCAGAGAGATACTCGAATGCAAACTGACCCCCCCCCAGCCTCCACCCTCTTAGATCCCTGGTTTACTATGGCCCCCCACTTTTCCTCCCTTCACCCCAGGCTCCCCACATCAATAATTCCGTTGGAGGCACTGGGAAGGAGAGAAAGGATATAAATGAAAACTCAGGGAAGGAAAGGTTCGCTGAAAATGAGCCAACCAAATTTTAAGTTCAACAAGGATTCTGGGGTTTAACATTCCGAGGCTCCTTAAATTTTTTGCCGCAGTTGGGGGAGGAGCAATAGACCCTTAAGTCTCAGGAGGCTACACGTGTCCCCCATCCAGTTTCCAGGAGGGAGCCCTTCCTACAGTGTGGTTGCTGCTCGGGGTCGGGGTGCGGGAGGAGAGCTCAGAGGGTCCAGGCTACCGGGAAAGCTTCTCGCGGCCCCCGAGGCAGAGGACGCCATCTCCGCGGCCTTGTCCTTCCCTAGTTTCCCTAGCGCTAATTTTAGGGGTTTCCGCCCCTCCTCCACCTCCCCCGCCCCCAACCTCGGGGACTTTCACTATTCTGGTGGGGGAGCCGCTGTGCAGCAATTTGCATCCCCCTCTCGGCGCGCTCTACTTTAAGGAGGCCCCAGCACTTTGCCCTTCCGGTGCGCAGGTGGTGGTCGGCGGCTGCCCCGGCGAGCTACCGGCAACCACTAACCCTGCCGGTGCCCGAGTTCAGTTGTTTGTGTCTTCGGTATGATGACATAGACCCCAGCCTTCTCCTTCCTGTGCGTTGGGCCACCTGACTTGGCTCTCTTTAGACCAGTCTCCACCAGTCTCCCACTTTCTCTGGCTTGTTATAAGAATCCCACCTTGTGACGATGGTGTTTATTACATGGTTAAAAAAAAAAAAGCAACCCCCACGCCCCCCAACTGCCTCTGATACCAGTGGGGGAGACTGTTATTTTAATGTGCCGAACTAATGAGGTCTCTTAAGCAATACCACTTTCTGTACTTGAGGCTTTACAAGGGACGGGGTAGTATTAACATCTAATAATAAGCTCTGGATCATTCCCATCCACGTATTGATCCAAGTGGTTTTGGTGATTAAATTTTAATGAAGCAGCTTTAGGGGGGAAGAGAAAATAGCTATGCATGGGCCTGGTAAGTGGAAAGGGGCCTCTATCCTGATGTTGCTTAGCCAGCCTCTCATGGACATATAAAATCTGTGTGTGCAAAGTATTCAGAATGAACAAAAGGAGAATGTTGCATTTTCCTGTGTTATTTTCAGTGGTCAAAGGGCTTCTCAAAAGAAATACTTTGCTTATGTGCCGTGTCATGCTAGGCCATGGTTTGACTGAATTGAAGGCACAGGATAAGGTTAATATTAACCAGTGTCTGTAGTTGTAAGACTCCCAGTGTCTCAGTGTATGAGAATGTTTTAAGCTTCGAATCTCCAGCCACTTTTGGAGAAGAGTTAATATTTAGAATTTTTACTTCACTTTGTTTTCAAAAGAGCCTTTTGTTGGGGATCAGGATAGTTACATTTTGCCTCCTTCCACCTATCAGTGATGAAGGGCAAGACCCTATTTCTTTGGATCTCAGTTTCCTTCTAAAATGGAGAAATGTTAGACTAGATGATCATCAGATTGTGGGTGGTAAGAAAACAATTTAATGTGCCTCAATCAACATTTTAAAAGGATGAAGTAGACTAGAACATGTCAGGAACCAATGCACATGTTAAGGGCACGTACTGTTTCCGGAACTTGTGTTTTAGGTACTTGTTTGTTTCCATATAGGTATGGGTTGTAATGATGTCAGATCTATTTCTTATTGTGACTCAGTCAAAAGTTTAAGAAACACTGCAATAAAGCATAGCTTCTTCATTTGGATTTCATGGAGTTTGAAATGCAGTTTATATGTATGCCCATTTTTGCTTATATAGGAAGAGAATGTCCATAGTTTTCCTCAGATTCTCAGAGGAACTTATGACCCCAAACAGGTTATAAATTGTACTTTCCCCACGACTCTACCAAGCTGGTTTCTTAGAGATCAGAGAATTTTCTCAGGGTTGGGAGATGGGCTTGGTTTGACAGAGACCAGCTAAGTGTATGAGTGTATGATGTGAGGGGTGTGTGTGTGTGTGTGCGTGCGTGTGTGTGTCTGGGTGTGCTGAGAAGGTGTGACCACGTTAACCAGACCGTGAGAGCTATTTGTATTTTCCAAAGTACCAGTTGGTGACCTGTATATGAAACATAAATATACTAAAAGTTATAGTCTTTGTGTTCAAAAGTACCACAGAAAACTATTACGATACTGTGAATCATTTGGAAGTTAACTCTCTTTGTAAATTACAGGCTGAAAACAAGAACTAGATAAAATTTAGAGAGGTTGAGAGGGGCAAATGAATCATTGGGATGTTGGGAGGCAGAAACTGAATTTTTATATGTTCAGTAAAAGTTGAATCGTGGTTTAATAAATGTCTTTCTTTTCCCTCTTTTTGGTATGTCTTGTCTTATGACAGTCCAGTGAGTTTTGAAATATAAAAACGCATTGTGTAACATTTACCCAGCATATCTCAAAATGCTTTGGAAGCTAGGAAAAAAATTATGTATAAAGCAACTAAGAAGAAAATAGTTGAATGAGCTAATAAGTAGGTATTGGCATACATGACAACTAATTATAATAATAACAACTATAGCTTCTATTTAATAATCAACTAGTAGACCAAAAGCTCTCTGAGGTGCTCTGCATGTGACAACACTGCAAGGTGGAGGGTTTTTACATGTGAAGAAATGGATTAAGAATTTTATACAGGGACATGTACCTAGTAAGTGGCAGAGCCAGGATTCAAAACTGGGTCATTTTACGTCTAAACACATTAACGCGGTAGGCTCAGGCTTGAAAATGAGTATTATTGTAAAATTAGAGTTTTGTATCAATTCTCAACATATTGATCATTAGAATTTTTTTACTTATTATAGAAAGGGAAATGTGAACTTTAGAAAATGATGACTTTTGACTAATTTTCTTGATTGTGCTTATTTGGAAAACAGACTTTTAAATTCCAAATTCAGGTCCACAGTTTCCTTTTGTTTAGTAAGTTCTCCGAATATTTTATGCCACAAAGTCTTAGATGCAGAGATATGAAAGAACAGGAATGGGGTATTTTAAACATTGATTGAAAATTTTTTTCCTGCAAGAGTTCAGGGCAAATAGTTTTCAAATTTTCTGTTATTTTTTAAGATTTTAATCATATAATAACAAACATGATATTTTAAGAGCAAATGAAGTTGTTCATAACACTTCAGTGTGGTAATATTAGGTTTAGAGCATGGTCTCTGCCAGTGGTTCTTGGAAGAGTTTGATTTTTTGCTGAAAGTTATTACAAATCTGATTGGGAGTTTGAATATAGTCAGGTTTAGACTTTCAGGTTGTAAATATTAAAAAGACTATGATTTCCCTTCTTCAATCTATAAATAAAAATAAATGTAAAGAAATAAAATAAATGTAAAGAAATCAAAAAACTTGATTTTTAAAAATCGTTATGACTACTTTGCCATTTTTAGAGAAAAGTAACTTTAGGATTTTTGTCATTGCTGCTTGTGATTGGGTGTGTTAGGGAAAGAGTGTTTTGACGGGGGGGGGGGGGGGGGGGTGTGATTTGTAACGACTGAGTGACTTCTCAGGGTTTCCAAGCTAGCTTGTGATAAAGCTCGGTTTAGAGCCCCGACTATGCCACAGATCTCAAAGGGCATGACGCTGCTTCCCGGGGACACAGTGGAAAGGGCTCTGGAAGCATTCACTGAAATACTAGGTGTCCTGCAATGTTCTGGGCTGTTACATTCAATGACAAAATTTCCTATGTCCTGTGTAACCTTCAAATATTTTGCAGAAGAGGTAAGTGAAAACTTCTATACTTTCCTGAGTCTGGAACATAAATTGCATTTACATGCACACTGAAATTTCTAAGATTAAAAATGCTGTGTAAGGTGGGCCTCCCTGGTGGTGCAGCAGTTAAGCGCTGCGCTGTGGAGCTGTCGGCAGTGGTGTCATGAGTTCGACACCTGGCCAGGGAGATTCCCACATGGTGCGGCAGGCCTCTCCTGCCTCGCCCGCTGCTCCCCTCAGCAGTGTATTTCCGTCAATCTGCCTGTTCTGCTCCCCACTTTGTCTCTGGTGAGCCCTCTTGCTGCCCCATGCCTCTGGGCTGTACCCCAGATTGTATACATAAAATAAAAAAATCTTTAAAAAAAAATGCTGTGTAAGGTGAAAGGTTATACTTAATTTACTTCAAAAAATCACTTACCCAAAGTAACAGCACTTGTGTTTGGGACTTGACCAATACAGCATAACCATCTCATTCATCTACATACAGGTACATATTTCTGATTACTCTGTTATGTCTCTAATATAGTCCTGCTTGAGCATTTATTGAAATCCATATTTTTGTTATGAATTACTTTTCTAATTATATTACCTTTTTATATTATAGTTAATACATTATGTTTCATTTTGTACTAGATTATTATCTTTGAATTTCATTTTGCGATACTGAGTAAGGATTTGTAAAATATTTTTATATTAAATATATTTGTAATACTCAATTTACAAAATGACTTCATTTTGACCTCCTTAATGTTTTAAGAAAATGAAGCAAACATTTAAGCTTTTGGAGATTATATTCAATTCTAGATTTCCAGCCCCTTTAGGAAAATTAGAATGATCTACAATAGTAACATTCAGCTGAGCACAAACTGCCCTCTTTAAGGGTGGAAATGCTGGGATATAAGGACCGTAGATCTTCTAAAAAGTGATAAACCTGGTAATTGATATGATTTTTATGTTACTGTGACTGGCATTTTAAAATGTCATTTTCTAATTGTTGCTGAGATAAAGAAATACAATTGATTTTTATTTGTTGACTTTCTTTTGGTGACCTTTTCAAATTTGCTTATTAAGTTTAATAATAATATTTTGTTTACCATGTAGACAGTTTTTGGTGAATATTTCTTCCTTTCCAATCCTTATTGTTTCCATTCATTGCCTTATTGTATTAGCCAGGATCTATTTCATAAGGTTGAAATGGTGAATAAAAATGGTGATGGTCAATATCCTTACCTTGTACCTTATCTCAGGGGACAAGCTACTCCCCTTACACCATTGAGTATATTTGATATTAGATTTATATAAGACTGTTTTTTTTTCTTTTTTAAATTGTTTTTATTATTTATGTCTTTTACATTATTGTGTATTCCCCGTTGGTTTCCCACCATCTATTCACCGTCACCACAATTGAGCTGTCACCACAGTCCCCAGTGCTCACCTCTCTCCCATTCTGAGCCCCTATCCTCCCCCTCTCTCACTAAATGTCTCCCTTTTATTTGGTTCCCCTATATTCCTGTTATAAGTGAAACCATTCAATATTTTTCTTTTTCCTATATATGACTACTTTTATCAGATAAAGAAAGTTATTTTCTATTCCTAGTGTGCTAAATTTTTTATCATGAGTAATTTTTGAGTTTCATCAGATGTTTTCTTGTGATCATAGTATTGTTCCATTTTATTCTGTTAATATGGTGAATTACATTGATTTTTGAGAATTAAGCTTTGCATTTCTGGAATAAACTCAATTTAATTGTGACACATTATCCTTTGTATGTATTGTTGGATTTGATTTCCTTTGTTGAGGAATATCTTTGTTCTTGAGAGACTGACCTATAATTTGCCATCCTTGTTCTTGCTAGGTTTGGGATCAAGATTTTGATCTTATAAAACAAGTTAGGGAGTATTTCCTCTTTATTATATTCACTGGGAGGATTTTGTAAGATCTGAGTTATTCTTTAAGTGATTGGAAGAATTTCTGGTGAAATGATTTGGACTTGGACATTTGCTATGGGAAGGTTTTAAAAACGGATTAATTTATTTTAATAGGTACAGATTTATTCAGATTTTCTACTTATTTCTGTGTTTGAGTATGTTATGTTTTTCTCTGCATTTGTCAATTTTATTTGGATTTTCTAATTTATTGGCATAAGGTTTTCTTAATTATCCTCTTTTTAATGTCTGTAGGTTATATGGTATTGTCCCTATTTTTGTTCCTGATATTGATATTTCACTCTACTTTTTATACTGGTAATTCTCCTTTTTTTGATGCATATTACCAAGGTTTAAAGAATTTTATTAATTTCTGCAGAGAGCTAACTTTTTTAACATGGTTGTTTCTTTGTATTACATTTGTTGTATATCTCATGAGTTCCTACTTTTATCTCTATTATTTACTGTTGCACTCATTGATTCCAATATTCTGAATTTGTTCTACTTTATTACTATGGGAGCTTATATCTTTGATTTTCAATTTTCTTTTAAAAATGTTTTTTTAAGGTTATCTATCAGTTTTCCTCAAAGTATAGCTTCAGTTGTATCCTATAAGTTTTTTTATGTTGCATTTTTATTGTAATTTAGCTAAAAATAATTTATCATTTCCATTTTTTTTTTGACCACAAGTTCACATATATAATATGTCATAATTTCTCAACTGTTGAGGAATTTCTTTTTTTACTCTTTATTTGTAGCATACTTTTACTGAGGTCAGAAAACTTACTTGGGATGATTTTAGTTCTTTGAAACTTTTTGCAACTTGCTTTGAGGCCCTGCATAGTGTCACCTTTTATGTATATATCATATGTGCCTACATTAAAAAAGTGTTGTATTGCTTGGTTTTATGTTCTATATATGTCAAATTTGTTGAACATTTTTTAATATTCTCACTGATTTTCTCATCCTGTTGGCTTTGGTGTTAAGAGAGGGGTTAAATTCTCCCATTTTGGATTTACCTATTTCTCTTTTTAAATTTGCCATTTTTTTGGTTTACTTAACGTTAAAGCTGTGTTATTAGGCACACAACATATGAATTTAGAATTTTTTATCTTTATTATGAAACATCTCACCTTATCTCTAATAATGCTTCCTGTCTTCAAGTCTACCTTTCTGATACTAATGTAGCTATACCAGCTTTCTATAGTCTAATGTATACATGGTATACGTTGATTTTTTTTCGTTTTTATACTTCAGTTTTTCTGTGACCTTACTTTAAGCTGATTTTTAAAAAAATTTTTTTTTATTTATGTATACAAGCTGGGGTACAGGCCAGAGGCGCGGGGCAGCGAGAGGGTTCACGAGAGACAGAGTGGGGAGCAGAACAGGCAGATCAGAAATACACTGCTGAGGGGAGCAGTGGGCGAGGCAGGAGAGGTCTGCCACACCATGTGGGATTTTCCCCTGCTGGGCATTGAACCTGCTTCGCTCGTGGCTGACAGCTCCACAGCGTAGCACTCAACCGCTGCGCCACCGGGGAGGCCCAAGCTGATATCTTTTATAAGCAGTATATAAATGGGTTTTAAAAAATCCAACCTCACAGTTAGTTTGCGTATTTAAAGCATTTGATTTAATCATTGATAAATTAAGTTCTATAGGTACCAGGTTGTTTCCTAGTTGTGTCCCATCTGTTTCATGTACCACTTTTTTTTTTCTCTTGCTTTGTTTTAGATTAATCAAACATTATTTCTAACCTTTCCTTTTTCTTCTCTGCTACTACATTAGACATTTGTTTCCATTTTTTCTCTCCTCTTTTGGGGAAATAGAGAGGTGTGTGTGTGTGTGTTTGTTATTACCTCAGTGCTGCCTTTACTTAATCACATTTCAGACAACATGAGGTTCTTAGAACACTTTAGTCCATTTACTCTGTCTTCTCCCCTTCCCAATCCTTACTTCTGTCTTTTGTGTTATTGTTGTAATTCATTTAATTATATATATTTAAAACTCTGTAAGGCATTAATATTACTGGTTTTTAATTATATTTTTTATTTATTTCTTTTACATTATTGTGTATTCCCCGTAGATTCCCCACTATCAATTAACCCATGAACCGTCACCATAGTCCCTTGTGCTCTTTTCTCCCCCGTTTTGAACCCTATCCTCCCCCCGCCCTCGCTGAATGTCTCTTATTTATGGTTGCCTATTAATTTTTATTTTTGTTTTGTTGTTGTTGTTTTCTCCTCCTGATCTCTTATTTGGTTCCCCTATGTTCCTCCTATAAGTGAAACTTCGATATTTTTCTTTTTCCTGTGGCTTATTTCACTGAGCATGATCCCTTCTAGCTCCATCCTTGTTGCTGCGAATGGCATGTGTTTATCTTTTTTGATTTTTTTTTTACAATTACTGTTCATTTAGATTTATCCCCATATTTGCCCTATCCATTCCTTTCAGAATTTCTGTGTTACTCCCTTACTATCTTTTCCTTCTGAGTAAAAACTTCCTTTAGTATTTATCATGTGTCTGCTATAAAATAATACTCTGTTTTTTTCCTTTGGTCTGGAAATGAATTATTTTACCTTTGCTTTTGAAGGATAATTTCATTGGGAGTATAGAATTCAGGGGAGGTAGATTTCTGCCTCCTGACACCCTCATCCAGAACACTAAAGATGCCATTCTATCATCTTAGACTTTTACCTCTTTTTGAAGTTAGTTATCAGACTTATCATTGCTATTTGATGTTGAATCTTTTTCTTTGGCTAATTTTAAGACTTTACTCCTTTATTCAGTTTTTAGCAAGTTACCTAGGTGTGCTTTTCTTTGTATTTATGCTACTTTGTGTTATGACTTGCTGAGAATTTTTGTAATACTCATAATTCTCTGCCATCGTCTTTTCAAATATTATTTCTGTTCCATTGTTTTCCCTTTTGGGCCCTCCAGTTACTTTTATGTTAGCATCTTTTCCTCTGACCCATATATACCTACCTTTATTTTCTGTATTCTTAATCCTTTTCTGTCTTTTCCAGTTTGATTATATTTTGCAATCTTAAGGCTCACTAGCTCTCTTTGCTGTGTCTAATTTATTATTATACCATGTGTTAATTTCTTAGTTTCATTTTGTGTTTTTCAGATTTAGATTAATTATATTATTTTCAGTAGATTATCTTATCTATTTCCTCTAACATATTACTCATAGTCACTTCATTTTTTATTTTTTGTATTTAAAAAATTATTTTCTTATTGAGGTAACATTGGCTATAACACTATATATGACTTAGAGGTACAGGTTCACACCAATTTGGATGTATATTACCATACACCCTCTCCCAGTAACCTAAATTCTACATGAGATTTCTAGAATTTGTTTTGCTTTTCTGTATTCCACATAGAGTGAAATCATACTCTGTGCTTTTTCTTTATGACTTAGCATAATCCTTTCCAACTCCATCCATGTTGGTGCAAATGGCAAGAGTTCATCATTTTTATATATATATATATATTCCATCATGTATATATGCCAATCCTCTTAATCCACTCATTTGTCATTAGGCATTAGGTTGTTTCCATATCTTGACTGTTATGAATGGTACTACAGTGAACACAGGAGTACATATATCCTTTTGAATTAGTGTTTTTGCTTTCTTTGGGTAGATACACAGGAGTGGAATTGCTGGATTGTACGGTGGCTAAATTTTCAATATTTTGAGAAACCTCCATACTGGGTTGCACAAGGGCTGCATAAGTCTACATTTCCACCAACAGTGTGAAGATGTTCCTTTTCCCTTATACTCTTGCTAGCACTTGTTGTTTCTGGCCTTTTTGCTATGGGTCATTCTCACGGGTGTTAAGATAGTATTTGATGCACAATCACTTTAAAGACCATGTTTAATGACTGCAGTATGTAGGTTACTTGTCAGCTTGTTTATCTTTTCTGTTTCCTTCTTGGTTTCCTTCTTGGCCTTCTTCACGTTTGGCAATTTCTTTTTTTTTTTTTAAGATTTATTTTATTTTTGCGTACAAGCTGGGGTGTAGGCCAGAGGTGTGGGGCAGTGAGAGAGTTCACCAGAGACAGAGTGGGGAACAGAACAGGCAGATGGACGAAAATACACTGCTGACGGGAGCAGCGGGCGAGGCAGGAGAGGTCTGCTGCTCCATGTGGGAATCTCCCTGCCCGGGCATTGAACTCACACCACAGCCTCAGACAGCTCCACAGCGCTGCACCTAACCCGTTGTGCCACCAGGGAGGTCCTTGACAATTTCTTGTTAAATGTCCATCATTGTGTATGAAGATGCTTTGGATGATGTTATCTCCCTCCCGGGAGTATTTACCCTACCCTTTATCCATAGTAGAAAGGAGATCACCCTTATTCAGTCACTCAAACCAAACTTTTAAGGTTTGGTTTTCCCAATTCTAGATTCCCAGGAGTACTGACTCAGAATCTGAGGTGTTTCCCTTGGCAAGTCCTGAACTCGACTTTTGTCTTCTTAGTACTGTAAGTTCGCTGAAAACTTTACTCTGCTAGCATTAATTCTGCTTTCGTCTCCATCCTCCTTCAGTTCTGGGCCTCTTACCCTGTGCAGCTCAATTAGCAGTACTTCAAGGAGACAGGTCCTGTTGGGGTCAGTTCTCTGAACCCCTCAATAATATACCTTTTCAGAACTGAACTCTACTTTTTTGTCTCTACAGCTCCTTAAGAGTGTCTCAAATTCTGCAGGTTTCTTTGCCTCTCGGCAGCTGCTGCCTGCCTAACTTCTAAGCTTCTTGTCCCATGCCAGGAATCAGCAGATACCTTATAGCAGAGAATAGGTCTTCAGAAAATTGGGCTTACCTCAGTGAGCCCCTTAGAACCTGACTGATGGGTGGCTCTTCTATTACTTCAGATGTTCTTGGATTTTATCTGGCTTTTCTAATTGCCTTCAGCAGAACTGTTGGTCTGATACAATCCACTTTAGCATAGCTGGAAGTAGAAACAGATATGTTTACAAAAATAGTCTATATTAAAAAAACAAAAAGAGTAGATAAAAAATCGAGATAATATTAACATTTTGAACATCTTACATAATAAAAGGTATGTGCAATTGATTTCTAGTTGCTTTTTCTTATTTTAAACTTGTCAGTATCTTTTCCCCCCATGTTTTCTCTGAAATGCTTACAAATTTGCCTTGCTCTGCCCAGAGGATATGTATTCATTTCCTGAGTCTGACCCTCCACCCTAATCTTTAATATTTTTGTGATTTTATGATTTGGAATTGTCAGCATTCACCTCTATGTTCAAAATAATTTGGATGATTGAGTTACAGAAAGTTTTAGAAAACTTGACCCAAACCTTTTACCATAGCTGAGTAGATTTTATTTTTTCAGTTAAAAAAAAAAAATCTGTTTGTCACACCCTGAAGCTTCCTTTGTCACTGCCTATGACCCCAGACTCTTAAATGCAAGTTCTGTTCATTCACTCATTTATTTCATATTTTTTGAGCATTTTTGCACCAGATTTTCCTTTCTTTACAAGTATATGTTAAGGCAGTTCTAGGACCTATGTAAGTGTAAGAAATAGCTCTATTTAAATGTGACATAGCTCTAAAGAGTGATCAAGTAACTGGTGCATTATTCCTTTGCAGAATGTTCTTCATGTTTCCCTAAATTTTCTGTTAAAATTAAACAAACCATCTGGTACTTATTTTTCTCTCTCTTCAGACAGAAGTAGTGTTTCCCTACTCTCATTCTAGTATTCAACGATGCACTGAGCAAAGGGTTTGGGGTTGCTGGCAGTGAGATGCTGCAACTTTATCTGCTGTTGCTTTTTTTTTTTTTTTAGGTACATTCAGTTGGTGAAAACTCATTGAGCCAAAAATATGATTTGATGACTTTTGTTACATGCCAATAAAAATTTGAAAAAGAACTAATGTCTTAATGTTAAATAAATTAAAAAGGGCCAAGAACATAAAACTTGAGTACCACTGATCAGTTCAACTTCCAAGCTCAAAAATGACTAAGGATGCAGAAACTGAAGCTTGCAAAGGGAAATTATTGGGGGTTGAGGGAGTGTCTCAGATACCAGGGACAAGCGCTCAGGCTTCTGACTTCTACTTTTGTCTCACTATTCTAACTGGTTGATTCAGAGGAGATGAGGCAAAATCCAGCATGCACTAGCATTAAAAGTGGGTGACATTCTCAGAACCCAAATGCATCTTGCATGAGTCAGCACTTCATTCTTTATCTACCCTCCTCAATCTCTTTCCTGGTCATCTAAAAACAGACACTTTTATCTCATGCAGACTTGGAGATGGTTATTTTATCACCTAAGAATCATTTGACTACAGAGGCACAGAAAAAGGGTAATTCGTGCCTGTGAAATCTAACAAGAGCCCAGTGCAAGGTACATTTGTTCCTTTTTCTAAGCCATTTTTAGTTTGGTGCTGTGTGGTTTAAATTTAGAATACTTTTCCCAAACTGGGGGTATGGGGGGTGGTGCAGAGATTGAACCCAGCTGTGACTCCTGCTGCTGTGAGGTAAATAGGAAAATCTGGGAAGCAGTGTTACAAGGAGAGGGCTCTCAAGAAAAGGGACCCTAGGGGAGGAAAGGAAAAAGAAACAGAGGGAGGTATCTCCCCACCCCTTCCTATTCCTATGGGCTTGGCCTGCTGAGGGTGTGGTGAGGATATTTTATACATCCTAGGAGAAGGAACAGGATGTTGGAAGCTCCCAATCTAGCCTTTGAGGAAGTAAACTGAATCCAAGATGACTTAATGACATATTACCAGTTCTAAGCCAAGCTGTATGTTTGTGTGCATACCTGTGCGTGTACGCATGTGTCTGTGTATGTATTCTTCTCTTGTACAACCAGAACATAATTTTAGTTTCGTTTATTAGTGTTCTGTATTAGCCATTGGAATAGCAGGATTCTAAGTTATGTAAAACAGGGGTCATCTGTTTTTGTTTGTTTTCTTTTTGCTCTACAGAAAGGCTTGAAAAATCCATGGGTCATCACTTTCCTCTTGTTTGATAAATGTAGTAAACCATGACAGAAGTGATGGGAAGAATGTGTTGATCTGGACATAATTCTAGTGAGGTGATGCATATAATTTAAAGTCTTAGATATAGGCGGTCATTCCTACATTTCAGAAACAGTGGAATTACTGCTTACCTTTTATTATGTACTAGCGTTATGCTAAGTGTTAAGCACATATTACTTCATTGGAAACTAACAATTTCCTGAGAGGTAGGTATTTTATATAGGCTTTTTATTAATGAAGACTTTGAGGATCAGAAACAGGAAATAATCTCCAAGTCAGGCAGCTAGTAAGTAGGTGGTAGATCCAGGATACCAACATAGATTTATATGACCCCACAATTTTTGTCATCTTTATTGTTTTGTCTCTTCATATAAAAGCAGAAGCTGTCACACTATGAGAGGTAATGCCCACCTGAAAATTATGTCCTGAAAATTATTATCTTTAAATGATTTCTGACCCATATGAAAATGTATATATTAATGAGTGAATGAATAACTAAAGGATAAAGTGAATGAAAAGGTGGGGTAGATTGGAGGTACCATATGTAGTACTTTGCCATATTACTGGTGTACTTACAATCAGATATTTATGATGGTGGGTTTGCCAGAATATAATCAAGGACATGAAAAGCATATATATTTTTTAAAAGCCCATTTGCTTTGCTTTGCAAGCAAAGGAGAGAGTGCAGTGTAGAAACATGAAGAGGAGATGAGCTTATATGCAAAATATTTAAAATTTGACATGAGAGGTCCATGATTTGTGAACTATAGGTGGAATAATGATACGATTATAGTGCATTTTGACCTCACTGTTTTATCTCCTTCTTTATATATTCTTCCTCTCTGACTCTCAAGGAGTGGTTATTTCTGATTGCAATATATTTCCTTTTATTATTTTATCTTTCTAGTCTATGGGGACAGGCTCATTTTATTAAACTTCACGTAGAATGAATGAAAAATAAGTACTTTTGTGCTTGTCTGCATCCTTTTGCTCTGCCATTTAATACTGTTTAAGAGGGTACTGCAGGGCCTCCCCAGTGGCGCAGCAGTTAAGCGCTGCGCTGTGGAGCTGTCGGCAGCGACAACAGGAGTTTGATGCCCGGCCCGGAGATTCCCACATGGCACAGCAGACCTCTCCTTCTCTCCCGCTGCTCCCCTCAGCAGTGTATTTCCATCGATCTGCCTGTTCTGCTCCCCACTCTCTCTCTGGTGAACCCTCTCGCTGCCCCGTGCCTCTGGCCTGAACCCCAGTTTGTAGGCAAAAATAAATAAATCTTAAAATAAAAGAAGCATAACTCTAACATGGGAATTATTATAGTTAATGACAGTACTGGCAAGAGGCCAGATGGCAGCTTAGAGTAGTATGAACTTGACACAGTGGGTGTATTGATGAACTGGTAGACATTGGCCTCAGATTTCCTCAAATTTCATCAAAATTCACTAAGAGGGACATTGCTAGTAAGTCAGAAGTTCCTCTTCTGATTATTACACGATTACTACTCCACCACTCATTGGAGTCGTTCAGCGTGTAATCTTTTGTTGTAGTTTCTTTTGCCCAATGCTATGTCTCTGA
This sequence comes from Scalopus aquaticus, assembly GCA_004024925.1. NCBI lineage: Eukaryota > Metazoa > Chordata > Mammalia > Eulipotyphla > Talpidae > Scalopus > Scalopus aquaticus. The sequence goes on from PVIJ01009238.1 coordinate 67,667, forward strand.
GAGCCATCCATGTTGTGTGGTAGCTGTATCTCCTTTGCATTGCTGTGCAGTAGTCTCTGGAGTGAATCTGTCACTTTTCTTTTGACAAACATTTAGGTAATTTTCATTTTTCTAAAAAGTACTGTTATGACCATTTTCTTACATGCCTGTTGAAACACATATTTACATATTTCTGTTGGCTGTGCCCTAAGAGTGAAATTACTAAGTCATAGGGTATGTGTTTATTAAGCTTTTGCTGCTGTGAGTTTTTTAAAGTGTTTGTACTATGTTTTACCCCCATGAGCAGTAAAAGAGATTTCTAGCTGCTCTACTTGTTTACCAACACTTGATGCCAATCTTTTAAATTTTTGCCATCCTGGTTGGTGTGTAGTGGTATGTGACTACAATTTTAATTTGAGTTTCTGTGATTACTCTGAGGCTGAGTGCCTTTCCAGAAGTTTATTAGCTGTTTGTATGTACTTTTTGGGTGAAAGATCTCATTTAATTTTTGTCAGATTTTCACATTGGGGTGCCTGCTTCTTTTTCCTCTCCTCTCCT
>PVIJ01009239.1:0-57731 GCA_004024925.1 Scalopus aquaticus
GGATAAGGGCACAAAATGGAGTAGAAAAGGACACAAGGGACCACAGAGATGGATCACGGGTGAATTGGTGGTGGGCTACCCAAGGGGAATACAAAATGTAAAAGATATAAATAACAATAAAAATATATATTAAAAAAATAAATAAAAGGAAGGTGGTCGATGATACATTGTTTTCTAGGGGGAAAGAGATAAATTCTGTTTCTTAGATGAACAAGACATGGGCCACAGATCTGCTGATTCCAGTTTGGAAATACTGCCACCACTCAGATTCCGCTTTGTGTGTACTTACTATTGCAAAACTAACCTATATTGATCTTCTGAAATCTGGAATAAATGATCTGCAAATCTTGAGCAGACACAGGATTATAGGATTTATAAAGTTAGCATTTTATGGAATCTTGGCATTTTCTGACAGTATACTGCAAATACTCCTTGTTGCATTAACAAAAATATTGAAAAGCTGGGAGGCTATTCCTTGCTGCAGTGCCTCTATGTTGGTCTATTAAAGTTGCTCTATTCATATAATACTGACTATTCATATTCTACAAACTCTTTATTGAAAACACTATTAAATGTATATTTTATAGTGCTAGTTAACACAAGGAAATGCTTGCCTCATCAAGAAAGATAACTTTGATTTTGTTTTAGAGGACAGTCTGAAATAGATTTAATTAGTTTGCATCTTAAGTGGTACAATCTGACTTTGATGATGCCGATGTATCTTCCATAAAGAAGCATAAAGTTCAGGGTCTCTGCCAAAGGAAAAATAACTGTATATATACTTAGGACTACTTTGCTTAGAAAGATAAAAGCGAAATGAGGAATATTATGCTGTAAATGAAGATTAAATACTTAAGGAAGATGAGAGCTGAGACTTCTGACTGACCTAAGCTCCAAAACACATGCATGGTGAGAATCAGCTATTCCCATTCACAGGTAGCATAGACTAGGACTTTTGGATACTTGACCACTTGTAGAGTAGACTATTATTTAGCGATTGAACCCACTTAATATTAGATTTAGCTGAAATAAATCCACTCTGTTATATAACTTTGATAAAATGTGAATTATTGCCTTAAGATGAAACAACTTTTGCTTCAAGTTAAAACAAAAACTTTTAGCCCATTTCAACATAAAAGAAAAAGTCCTTATAAAGTCCTACAACATTTATATTACTCTCTTCCTTGCTCTCTCAGTTTTGGCAAACATAACCCGCTTCCATGTCCTTAAATACCGCAGGCATTCCCCTTCCTCAGGATCCTTTTGTCTTAGTTGTTCCTTCTGTATGAAACATTTCCACTACCCTCCGTACTTGCTTGGCTCATTTTTCACTTCCTTCAGTTCTTTGCTCAAATGTAACCTCAGTGAGGTTGACCCTGGCCACATATTTAAAACTACAGAACCTCTTTCAACACTTCAGTGTCTCTCACTCCTACTGAATATGGAACCAACGGTACTCATCTCGGTAGTTTGTTTGAATTTTTTCTCAGAGTATGTTTTATAGTCTAAGAAGATATAATACATATTTATGATGTTTACTTTAAACTGTCTATTTTTTTACACAAAAATTTAAGGCATTGAAGAGTAGGAGTTTTCCTTGTTTTGTCCAGTAATGTCTGACAAACACAGAGCAGTTATTCAGTATATTTGTTGAATTAATGAATGAACAAACAGTTGAATCTTTTGGAACATTGGTGAAGAATAGAGTATACAGACAACTAGGCAATATAAAAGTAAGTTTAATCACTACCACCTTAGTAAAAAACCACAAATTTATCTGGGAAAGGCTTAGAAATGAACAGTTTTTGTGTAATCAAAATAATATAAATGCAGACTATTAATTAAGTAAACATTTACTCTTTAGTGAGAAGATAAGGACAGAAGTGGGAAAGGTAATACTAATGTTAGAGAACAAAATCCTAATGTACTATAATAGAAAGTCAATAAATAATGTCGAAAATTCCCTTAGGACACTTTTGAAAAATAGCAAACTAGACAACTACAAAATGGGAAGATAGAAAAATACAACATGTGCATCTTCAGTCCTTAAAGGGAATATTTCAAAATAGAATAAATCTCTTGAATCCAACCACAAAGGCATGCAATATCTTTTCTTCCTATCAGATACAGAGTTTAAGATTGCTGTGATAAAGAAATTAAAAGAAATGGAAGAAAAACTAATCAAAGACATATATGAAAACTCAGTAAGACAAATGAATTTCTTGAGAAATAAAATTAAAAAACAGGAGATAGAAAGCAAAACTTTGACTAAGAAAATACTGGACATGTAAGATGCAAAAAGATCAATAGAGAAATAAAAATTGTGGATAAAGTTACAGAAGTAGAATAGACCAAATGGAATACTGAATCAGTGACCCTGAAGATGTTAATGCACCAGGAATCCAGGTGGAAGAAGAAGGAGACATACAAAGAAGAGAAAATGAAGAAGGACTATAAGAATTATCTAGCTCCACGAGAAAAGACAATATAAAAACAATGGATATTTGAAAAGGGGAAGAGAGAGAATTTATTCGAAGAACTAATAGAGGAAAACTTTCCAAACTTGGAGAAGGGACTAAATGTACAAATCCATGAAGCTAAAAGAACACAAGCTACTGAAATGTACCAAGACACATTGTGAAAATTCCAAGAATTTGAGGCAAAGAAGAAATATTGCAGCTGCTAAGGAGGAAGGAGCTTATAACATATAACATATTAAATTATCCCCATCAGACTTAAATTTCACTTTTCTGAGGGAACATGATAGGCAACATAAGAATGGAATGATGCATTCAAAATACTTAAAGATAAAAATTGCCCACCAAGAATATATCTGACAGGAGTCTCCTTCAGTATGAGAAAGACCCTCTCAGACAAACAGAAGCTGATAGTGTTGCAAACACTAGACATCCCCTACAAGAAATGTTTTTGTTTTTTTTTTAAGATTTATTTATTTATTCATACAAGCTGGGTTACAGACCAGAGGCGTGGGGCGGCAAGAGAGTTCACCAGAGACAGAGTGGGGAGCAGAACAGGCAGATTGGCGGAAATACACTGCTTAGGGGAACAGCGGGCGAGGCAGGAGAGGTCTGCCGCGCCATGTGGGAATCTCACCAGCTGGGCTTGGAACTTGGGTCGCCTCTGCCGACAGCTCCACAGTGTGGTGCTTAACCACTGTGCCACCACGGAGGCCCCCCTACAAGAAATGTTGAAAGGAGCTCTTGTAATCTAAATAGAAGAAACACACACACACACACACACACACACACACACACACCCCAAGGATATAGCTAGAATCAGAAAACTCAGGGCAAACTGGCAGTAGCAGATCCTCATATAAATAATGTGAGTTGAATGAACTCACCTATCAAAAGATGTATAGTGGCTGATTGGATCAGAAAACAAAACCCAACTTTCTGCTATCTCCAGGAAGTTCACCTGAGCTCCAAAGATAAACATAGACACAAAATAAAGGATTGTAATCCTACAATTCAATAGGACCCAAAGAAATAAAACAGCAGCCATAACAGATTTCCATCTAAAATTGGTAACAAGAGACAGGTATGGACACTACATAATTATTAGGGAGATCAAGAAGATACATCACTCATCATTATATATGTACCAAACAAAGAAGAATCAAAAAATATAAGGCAATTATTATCAAATCTGAAAACAGATATTTGCAGGAACACAATAATGGTTGGGAACATCAACATTCCACTTTCACCAATGGATAAATCAATAACACAGAAAATAAAGAAGGAAACAATAGCTTTAAACAAAGTATTATACTACATGATTTAAATATTTATAGAGCACTGTGCTCCCCCAAAGCTGAGTGCAATTATTCTCAAGTGCATATGGAATATTCTCCAGGATAGATAACATATTGTGTGGCAAACAAGTATAAATAAATTCATGAAGACTAAAATCATATCAAATATCTTCCCTAATTAAATGGTATCAAACTAGAAATTAACCACTAGAAGAAATCAGGAAATTCCTCTAATATGTGGAGACTAAACAACATGGTACTTAATAAGTGTTGGGTTAATGAGGAAATAAAATAAGAAATTAAAAAATATTTTGAGACAAATGACAATTAGGGCACAGCAAAAGCAATATACAAGAGAAGTATATAGTAATACAGGTCCACATCAAGAAATAATAAATAATCCTATCTCTCACCTTAAGGAACTAGAAAAATATGAGTAAACTAAATTTAAAAATCTTATAAATAAGAGCAGAAAAAAGAAATAGAAATCAAAATGACAGTCTAAAATCTTGTTCTTTGAAAAAATAAACAAAATACATCTATGGTAAAATAAAGGAAGAAAACTCATATAGAAGCAGAAACAAAGAGAGTAGACATACCAGAAATTCAGAGGATTATAAGAGACCACTATGAACATGTGGATATCAAAAGTTGAATACCTAGCAGAGATGGAAAAATAATTAGAAAAGTATAACCATTAGAGACTGAATTTGGAAGAAATAGAAAATCTGAACAAACCAATTACAAACAAGGAAACTGAAGCTGTAATAAATTTTCCAAAATATAATAGCCCAGGACAGTTTCATTAGTTAATTTTATCAAACCTTCAAAGAAAAACTAATACCTATCCTTTCTCAAAATTTTCCAAATAATTGAGAAATAGGGAGCCCTTCCAAATTCATCTACTGATGCCAACATTACCTGGATACAAAAACTGGACAGAGATACCACAAAAAAAGAAAACTACAGAGCAATTTCCTTGGTGAACATAGATGTAAAAATCTTCAATAAAATCTTAGCAAACCAAATTCAATAATGCATTAAAAGAATCATACACCATGACCAAGTGGGTTTTATTCCAGTTTTACAAGGATGGTTCAACATCTGAAAATCATTCCATGTAATTTACCACATCAACAAAAGGAAAGATAAAAATCATATGATCGTATCAACAGATGCAGAGAAAACATTTGATAAAACACTACATTAATTTTGTTTCTTAATCCAACCAAACATTCTGTGTTTTCACTGGTGAGTTCAGTCTGTTTACATTTAGAGGAAATATTGATATATGAAAGTTGATTGTTGTCATTTTGTTCTTATTTTTGTCATTCAATTTCCATTTCCATTTTCAGTTCCTTGTGTGTGTTCTCTTTGGTTTAGATATAATAGATCTTTTCTTATTTTGGAGGGAGAGGCCTGTGTTTGCAAACTTCTCCAGATCTTGTTTGTCTGAGAGGCTTTTATACTCCCTCAAATCTGAAGGAGAGCATTTTTGATAAAAATCTTCATAAATTGAATATGGACCATACCTCAATATAACACAAAACATATATAAAAAGCCACAATTAACATCACTACCAATGATGAAAAACTGAGAATGCCACTAAGATCTGGTACAATACAAAGATGTCCACTTTTACCAGTACCATTCAAGAAAATATTGGAAATCTTAGTTTGAGCAATTAATCAAGAGAAAGCTATAAAAGGAATTCAAATTGAGAAAGTAGAAGTAAAACTATCATTACTTGTAAGTGGTATATTAATATACATAGCAATCCTAAAGACTCCACTGAAAAACTAGTACAAACAATAAAACAGTTCAGCAAAGTGGCAGGTTACAAAATAAACTGCAAAAGTCAGTTGCCTTACATATACAAACAATGATCTAGAAATGGTAGAAATCAAAAAAACTATACCATTTACAATCACATCAAAAAGAATTCAATACCTAGGAGTAAGCTTAATGAAAGCAGTAAAAGATCTATAAGACCTATAAGAATTATAAGACATTGTTAGAATAAATAGAAGACACGAAGTAATGGAGCGATATTCTGCACATGAATTAGAAGATTTAACATTGCTTAAATGGCCATCCAATAAATGCAATTCCTATTAAAGTTTCAATGGCATTCTTCAAAGAAACAGACAAACATAACTGAAATTCATATGAAACACACACTCACATGCCCACGCGCGCACACACATGCACAAAACCAAATAGCCAAAGCAATCCAGACAAAAAGAGGAAAAATGATGGCCTCGCACTTTCAGGTCTCAAACTATACTACAAAGCTATAATAATCAAAACAGCAATGTATTGAAACAAAAGTAGACACACTGACCAATGGAATAGAATTGAGAGCCCAGAAATAAACCCATACCTATATGGACAATTAATCTATAACAAAGAACACAAGAGTATACACTGGGGAAAGGAAAGTCTCTTCGAAAGCCTTATGTAAGAGAATGAAATTACCCCTCTCACAGCATACACATAAAAAAATCTCAAAGTGGATAAAAGTCTTGAATATAAGATGTGAAACCATAAATTACATTTTAAAAACATAGGGAAAACTCTCTTTGACATAGTTTATAGTGATGTCTCTGTGGATTTTTTTTCAACAGCAACAGAAAGTAAAGAAAATATAAACAATTGGGACAATATCAAGCCAAAAATCTACTGCACAGAGAAAGAAACTAAACACTAAAACTAAAAAAGCTGAACTAAACACTAAAACAAACAAACAAAAATACCCAGTTTAATGGGAGAAAATATTTGTCATCATACATCTGACAAGGTGCTAGACTACCTGATCTACAAAGAACTCATACAACTCAAGAAAAAGAAAACAAATAGCCCAATAAAAAAATCAGCAGAAGAGCTAAGTAGACATTTCTCCAAAAAAACATACAGATGACCAAGAAACACAAAAAAATGTTAATTATCATTTATCATCAGGCAAATCAAAACCACAATGTGTTAGCACCTCACACCTATGAAAATGGCCCAGGAACAACACAAATCGCTGAGAAAGTGTAGAAGAATCTTTTTATACTATTGGTGGGAATGTAGACTTGCCCATCCCCTTTGAAAAACATTATGAAGATTTCTCAACAAATTGAAAATAGATACACCATATGAGTCAGCATTTCCACTCATAGGTATCTACCAGAAGAATGGAAAATGCTGATTGTAAAGGGACACAAGCTCTCTTCTGTTCTTTGCAGCACTATTTACAATAACCAAGCTATGGAAATAACCTAAGTGTTCAAAGAAATACAAGTGGATTAGGAAGATGTGATACACACACACACACACACACACACACACACACACACACACACACAATGGAGTATTACTCAGCCATAAAAAGATGAACTTTTGTCATTTCTGACAACATGGTTGGAACTGGAGATGATTATGCTAAATGATGTAAGTCAGAAAGAGAAAGACAAATTACCAGATGGTGTCACCTACATGTAGCATTTAGAGAAAACAAAACAAAGGGTCAGATAAAAGCAAGTTAGCAAAAAGCCCTTGCATCTGAGTGTAGAATTGAATCTACTGGAAGGGGAGAATGGGTGGGTGCAACAAATTGGGGACGGGACTTGATGGTATATTTCGGAGGTTTATGGCTGCCTTGGTGTTCAGTATTGACTGTTAACATACACCTGAATGGTGTGATCCTATACTTCTAAATCATATGCTATGTTTTAAATCAATGTTACCTCAATGAAAAAGAAAATATACAAATGAAGCTATCTATTAAAAAATGCCTAAAATTTATGAACATATCCAGAGAATGTTTGTTATTTCAAATATGAATGTGAATACCAGAGTACTACAAAAAAAGTTGAAAGCATCATCTCAGGAAGTATGGGGAAGAATGGGATTAGGGACTGATTTTTTCCATTGTAAAATTTATTTATATTTAAGTGTGCATATGTCATTTTGAGAAAAATAAGATGAATAAAAGAAATTTAAGCACTGTTTTGTACATTTCTACATTTTCTTCAAATTATTTTTAAAATTTTCCCTTGAAGAATAATTATCCTATTGAATATATAATTAGGTATGAAATATTAAGATGACCAGATAATTAAAATTCTTTAAATTGTTTTAACTGGATTTCAGGGAGAATGGTTAAATATTTTTCAATGTGGCTGAACATTTAGCTTTTAAAAGTAATGTATTTATGGGGAAAAGTGTCTAGAAAAAACACTTTGCTGTTAGTAGTGACACAGCTTAGAAACCTAAAAAAGGGAAAAGTACATTGAAAAAAATAAATGAATTCAGAAAAAAATTTTTTTTAAGTTGGATATCATACTGTCATTTAGGCCAGTCAGTGACTCATTTTGGAAAAACCACTTACCTTATGAATAAATTTTACTTAAAAACAAAACAAATAATAGCAACAATAAAACAAGTCACTAAACACATACATATACATAACCATAAATATAAATAAATCACTTATGTACAAAAATCGTTTTCTAAAACATTTATTCCAAGCACAGACTTCTATGAATCAAATTTCATTACCCGGGAAATGTCTGCATCCATGAAAAGACCTTGAAAGCCTCAACTAGAACTTCTGATTACACTGGTCAACAAATTTTTACAAAAGTCATGTTACTGAAATAAAATTAGTCATTTCCTATCAATTTGTATGTGCTTAACACGAATATGACAGCCAAATTCTAATTTTGGCTCTAGTTTTTTTTGTAATCTGCAATAAATTGATGTTTACATCATGAAATGCATGCCAGTGGTAATAGGCCTAAGGTTAATACCTGTAAAAAATCAAGTCATAGACTACTTCTTAGATTTCTTCGCTTGTCTCTTGTACAGCTATTCAGGAATAGAATAGATGGACGACGTTTTCCATTGTGCAAAAGCAAGCCTTAAGACTCAGTTTTGAAGAGTCTAGAAATAGTGTCCATTCTTGGGGTCATGAGTGATTTCTAAGGCATTCATGAGACCCTCAATATTGGAACAGAATACCAGAGTACTTTCCTTTCTGAAGAAAGGTTCCAACTGCTGGGGACGCTTTCAGTATCAAGTAATTGTGACATCTTCTTCTAGAAGATTTCATCGTTGGAGTCTTGATCCTAGCAATTCTGCCCTGTTCTTGGATGAGTACAAATCATGAACCAGGTCATTTAGTTCTTCCTGTGTTCGTCTGTGTGGGATTGATGATGTACCAGAATTGTGGGATTGATGATGTACCATTCTAGTACATCATTCTGGATCACTACATGCTGATGGAACAGGAGAAGAACAGGTTGGCTCACCCTTGTCCTCATCAGATGAATCAAGAGAATATTCTGCTGGAGGTTCTGGAATAGGAAGTCCCTCACCATGTGGAACTGGTCTCAATGCAGACGGAATGTTTGGGTAGACTGTTCTCAACTTCATCTGCTTCGTTATTCTGCCAGAAAGAGGAGGAACAAAGCAAAAGTAATAGTCTTTTCTGTGGTTGCTTGGTTTTCTCCACACCATGGGGACTGCAAATGGCATTGATAGTCTTTTGCCATTTAACCACTGTGAAAGCTGTGTTGTACATGTAGCACAGCATATATGTGGGGCCCAAGACTTGTCTTGGTCACCAACCTTGTATCTCAAGTAAAGATGATAAGCCTTCTTCACTTGAGAAGTGATACTTTTCTTCTGGTTGACCAATGTCACTTCCCCACAAATAGAGCAGAAATTATCCACGCATTTTCAAGGCATTACTGTTCTGTATTGTGCCTAAATGGATAAAAGAATAACAGTTCTGTGGAACAATAGCTTAAACTCTCTCCCACAAAGTCTGAAATATTTTCAGTGCTCAACATTTCCAACTGGGCTTTCTATAGTGCGCTGCTGACGTCAGCTTACTTCAGCAGCTGCCTGGCAGTAGTATTGCATTGCATCAGAAAATTATGCAATCAACTCTGGATGATGTGTGCATGATGGTATTATGCAATGCGATGCAATATTACATCATTCTAGGCTGATTTAGGATGTTGTTGCAGTCCTCCTGGATAAATTTACACGGTGAAACATATGAAATGAATTATATGAAATATCTTCGAAAAAGAGCTAATAGAAAATTTTCAGGGTTATATTTATGTTAAGCACACCAAGATACTACAGATTAGGACCTTTTAAAGTCAGTAACGATCTCACTGTTGACCAGTGTTACCTACAACTACACTTTGGGTATGTTCACAGAAGCATGAGTCATCTAACAAATAACATCATTTTCAACTACATCATTTAAATGATCACTGAGGATAATATATGTTCAAAATATTCATATGTATATGTTATGTGTGTATATGTGTGTATATGTATGTAGATATGTATATACATAATGTATGCATGTACATATGAATGACTAGATGTATACCTACTTATAATCATCTCTAAGTGTGTTTTGAGACCCTTGATAAATATTAGAGTCAGCATATAGATAAGTGGACTGATGATATAAGTATTAGGATACACATACTTGCATAGATTTGTCCAAGTGAGTATATTATTCTTGGTTGCTGCCTAGTAAGAGATTGGCATGCATATAAAAACTTTTATAACCCATTTGTTAACATAATTCATTGAAGTGCAACACAGAATTTAAATTCAGATCATAAATAATTTATGATGATTTTAATAGGTAATTATTCTTAATTTTGCTATAAAATTAGTATTTTTATTTTTTACCTTAAAAGATACGATGAAGTACCTTAAATATAGCCATGTGTTTACTCCTAGCGTAGCAGTAATTGCAGGGTATTATATATAATTGGATGCTTTCTCAGTACCTGACTCATAATTATTCAATTTGTGGAAAGGAAGGAATGGACTGAAGGACAGAGAAAATGAAGAAGGTAGGGAGATGGGGAGGGAAGGAAAGAGGGATGAAGGAGGGAAGGAAAAGAAGGAGAAAAAGTAGAAAACTAAGGAGATAGCTTCAGAATGAACAATTCTTATTTAATAGATGATGAGATCTATATGGCTAATACAAAACATAAAACCATTACCTAAATTTGTCATCTTTGTGCTGCAAATACAAGTGAGAAACACATCAAATCTCCTGAAGACTTATAGACTGACCTCTGTGGCAAACAGAAAGTACATGGAGAAACTAATTAGATGACCCAACTTCTTATAGGACTGTGAATTCTAAAGGACAGTCCAAAACATGACTTGAATTTAATGAGAAACAAATTAGTGAGCACCATAGTATTAGGTGGACAACATATATAGAATGGGTATCTCACCTTTACACGGTCCTGCCGATCCAACTGCAGAGTTTCTAGATGCATCCATGAATAGGTGGTTATTATTATTGTGTTAAGGATATTACTGTGTAATTTTAATTACTGACTATTACTGTGTTAAATTGGACAGATATACCAGGAGTGACCTAGCCTGGGACGTCACACATATAGGATAATTTCACTCTAAATCAGATGAGTAAGAAAATTTACCAAAGTTTTCAGGAATTGGGGAGATGAAGACAGTTTCCACAGACTAAGACAGATTTATCATGGAGTCCAAATATTCATTTGGTGGTGATGAAAGGTCCAAGCAAAAATCCCTGAGCAACAAGACTCAGGTACCTGGCACATGGTCTGCGTGGAGAGAGCAAAAGGAAGGAACAGCAAGACATTCATGTGAGCATGAGCCAAAGACTCCTGGTATCTCCACGTATCTTCCTGTGGTCTTGATGTTGCATAAGATTGACACTTTCGGTGAAGGCAAAGAACACCACTGGCCGGTACTGAGGAGTGAGAACACCGGGAAGGAGGTCTGAAAACTGGATTGTCAGGCTTCCAAGGTGGTGGGAATATAACCTATTCATGGATGTATCTAGAAATCCTGCAGTTGGCTCTTGGAAACAAAGGGAATTAAACTGCTTTTTTAAGTGTGTAAGTTTATTTAAGTCTCTTCTCCCAGGACAACTAGGATATACACTTTTCCATAGTGCAGAAAAGCAGAACCAGATGCAGCCCAGACTCTAAATACTAACTCCTCATGACCGTTCTTTCGCTTTGCGCTTAGCCTGGGTTTCTGGAAATTAGATCCTGCATTACTCTCTTCTGTTAGTAAAAGATCTTCTTTCTTTGTATTCCTTCAACTCTTTAAGAAGTATGTCAGCATCCAGGTAGAGCACAGGCCCAGTGTCACTGCAGTAAATTATTGGAGAATATTCTAGAATTTGATTGCTTTGAATATTGCTCCATATAAGAGTACCATAGGCTGATGATAAAGAATCGTAAAATAATGGCATCTATCATAATGTTATTTGACCTGTATTAATATTGGTGATTAGGCAGAGAAAAACTTAAAGATGATTTTTATGCCACAATTTATTGCACTTGCCTAGACTCAACTTTACTTTTCCTGTATCCTGTACTTTGGCTTCAGGTTAGATTTACTCCCCAGTTTCTTCAGAACTGGCTCCATATCATAGTGTTTGTGTTGCAAATATTGCAAGGGAATGTTTAAACAAAACAAAGTGTCTTACCAATTAAATGCCAGAGTGGGGTTTGCTTCCTGAAACTCACAGAGAGGAGCCAGAGGCCTGGGCGCTGTGCCCAGTTTTTTCACTGACATTCTCAGTGACCTTGGGGAGAAATAATTTAACTGTTCTCTGCCCTATGGGCTGTGACATCTGGGGACATTGCAAACCTTTCTGGGTTCTTTGTAGATTTTTGAACAGTGACTGCATGGAGTTGCAGGGGGTGCTCTTTTTACTTTGCCCACTTATCTATATGGGCACACAAATCCTTCTGAGGAAAAATAGAAACAAGGGTGCTGAATATAAGGCCGTACAGTGTTTATAGAATCCTTTTTCAGAAGGAAAAGCAATGAGTGAACATATGCCATGCTTTTTACTTTACCTATCATTTTCAACCAATAGATAAGGAAATCTATTTTCCCTGTGAAATAAACTGAGCTTGCCCAGGGCATGTAAAAAATAACATATCTCCATCTTTTGTGGAGTGAAGTGGTTAATAACCTGGGTGAGGTCAGTTAGTTCTCTATGCCTCAGCTTCCTTTTGGGTAAAACTGTATCAACTTCTTGACTTGCTGTGATGTCAAATTAGTTCATACATTTACAGTGCTTGGAGCTATTCCTGGCACTTAGTAAACATCTAATGAAGGCTAGCTCTTGTTTTCATTAATACGATTAGCCCTAGGATAGAGCACTTGCTGCTAAATTTAGAGAATAATGAGGAATTGATTGTCCAAGGTGGAAGGAGTAAGAAAGTCAGTTATTAAAAAAAAAAAAAAAGTGTTACTTTAAGTCGGATAGTTGGAAGAGAAACTAGATCTTGGTCAGTCAGAGGAGCGGGAATCAATTCACGGTTAGATACCCTTCAAAAATCATATGCACAGGGCCTCCCTGGTGGTGCAATGTGTTAAGCACAGTGCTGTGGAGCTGTCAGCGCCTGCGGTGCAAGGGGAGATTCCCACATGGTGCAGCAGACCTCTCCTGCCTCGCCCGCTGTTCCCTTTAGCAGTATACTTCAGTTGAACTACCTGTTCTGCTCTGCACTCTGTCTCTGGTGAACCCTCTTACTGCCCCACACCTCTGGCCTGCACCCCAGCATTGTATGCATAAATAAATAAATCTTTAAAAATAATCTTATGTACAGCAGTGAACCATTTCCTACAGTACCTGTATCTGGACTCGAGGCAGTCAGTGGCGTCTGCTATGTTGGAAACTTGACTTCAAAGAAAAAAGGTGTAATTCCTGGCTGCAGCCCAGGCAGTCACTGTCTCAGATGCACCCACCCTGTAGCCATCAGATGTCCCTGCAGTTGAGTCCAGCCAAAGTCCGAGTCGGCACCAGGCTCCACTTATACCAGGAGTGGCACAGATCACCACAGTGGGGCGCACACCTCTAAGTATCCCCTTCGTGGCTGGCACTGTTCAGACGTTAGGGAGACACAGTTCAAGAACTTTGTTTTAGGTCCTCATAATAGCAGGTGCATGCATCTAAATGCTGCAAAAAAATTGGGGTTTGTGTCCCTGCTGTCAACAGGGACAAATGCTGCTTCAGAATATAGGGAGAAGTCATTTTGGGGAGGAAAAAGACTAATGAATTTGTCAAATTCTTCTGCTATTGCACAACAAAGCATTGTTGTCCAGGGCTGCCCAGAATTAATTTTCTTGCTTTTCTGCCTGCTCCAATTAGCAGAGATTAGCAGGCTTTCCGATACTGCACAAAATGGCTAAGAGATATTTTGCTGTTAAGCAATTCATATTTTTAAATTTTAAGTAGATTTAGATATGACATGTTGCTCTCAATTATGTTGGCCACTAAATAAGAATGGGATGCTAAAATTATGGGTAGTTTAATAAAATCAGTAAATTTAAAATGTCAATTTTATTTAAATGACTTTTATTTAAAATGGTGATATTGATTAATCACAATTTCTACTTAAATAATTTTTATTACACATTTTAGTTTCATAAATCATAACTTTGTAATCTTGATAAGAGACTGTGATGGTGTTAACATTGGGGCGAGCTTGGAGGCACAGGGGTGAGAGAGTTCACTAGAGATGGAGTGGAGAAAGGAAAAGACAGATTTGTTCAAGTACCCTACAAGAGAGTAGGGGGTGAGACAGGGTGAGTCTCATTCAGGGGGTGAGTCTGTGTGGGAAGAAGGACGTGAATCTTCCCTTTCTGACCTGTTTTCTTGTTTTCCCTTCATGACTGGGGAATCTGTCTTTGCCAATTGCTATCTTCTGGGTTATCAGGTTTTGGTCAGCCTTCCACACAGGAGATGTCCTGCCTGCTGCTATTTGCCCTGTTCCCACATTTCCCAGAATCCTCCATAGCCCGATATTGGTCATGTGGACCCATGGCCAGGTTCCCATGGCAACTCTATCGGTTTCCCTTTCTTATCTGTTTTGTGTGTCTCAGCATTGTTCAGCTGACTAAAGTTCAGAAACTAAGATTTTATTCTACAAAATGATACTTCACAATGATTTTTAAATATTTTAGAATAAAAATAGCTTAAAATATATGAAAATAATTTTAATCTTTCAATTTAAACATTTACTTCAATTTACTTTTAGATGCAAATATATTGATATTTTGTATATGTTGCACACAAATATATTTTATACCTTTGATTTATTCCTAACCATAGAGCATATTATATAAAAAGCTTTATTGGAACAACATTATTAGTAGCTTTGCTGAAATGAAGATATGAAATAGAAAATATATGCAGGGCATATAATGACATGAATCATGTTTATTGTTCCTCCAAACATTACTGGTTTATCTATAGAATATCAAATCATCCACAATAATTTTAACTCCATTTTCTTTTAAACTTGCTTAGATAATTTTTAGTCATCTAAAAACTATAGCTTTGCATATCTATTCTGATTTGTCATTATGAATGTATATTCATCAAGGCAGGAGCTACCTTGTTTTCCTTGTTTCTGTTTAAATACAACTTAATATATACAACTGATTAATTAACATCAAACACAGCCCCAATGGAGTGCAAAAAGGACATGTGTTTGTACTGAGAACTGAAACAAGGCAGAGTTCATCCTTAGCTAGGAATGTATGTGTTGGATGACTCAGATTTTTTGTGTGACTAAGGAAACATTAAATATTGATTTGGAGTTACAAATAAATTTTAAACAGTGGACAAATTAGCAAATACACAATCCTCAAAAAATGAGGACTGAATGCACAAGTTTTATATAATACTTTGCTAACAAGATTTATAATTTTAACTATTTAAGCCTACTATACATAAATTTGCATTTGTATTACTAGGCGCCCAAAATGTGAGGAATGGGACTGGATTAATAGAAAGTTGATAAGGCAGTTATAAAAAAAAAAAAAAGGAGGGGCAGGGATGGTTCGGTGAGTGGGTAAATTGGGGGAGGGCATTGTCCTAGGAAGATCCTGGTAAATCCCTTTATGCGTGACTATTCCATGATAACCAGTGGCTAAATACAAGGATTCAGTAACTGGAATACATTTGTTGCCAAAGTTGCATATTTTGGTATGTTTGAAAAATTTAGATAAATATCATAAGAGAGAGAAATCATTTTAGATGTTTTTAATAAGAGATTACCTTAAATGCTAATGAAAATATGCTGCAGCCAATGCTCTAATGGAAAAAGTTTAAAAAGAAACAAATTCACTTTGCTGTTATTCCAACTGCATTATAAATTTCAATATTAAATAATGTATCTCTTGACATCAACAAAATACAAAAGTGTTTTGTAGTCAAAGTGGGAGACATATTGGTTGTTGCATTTCAGACCACTACAAGCACTTTTGTGCCATTGGCTAACAGAAAATTATTCTAAATGCATGGAATGGGCACAAGAGATTAGGCAAAGAACTAGATAACTATTAGGAATGGTCTCTAAAACTGACCCCAGAGAATTCCAGTTTTTTAGATGCAGAGAAGAAGCAGCTAGCTGTTTAGAGCCTAGACGGATGCTATAACCATGGTAACCAAGGATGACGGTGTCTGTGAGAGGGTGTGTGGGTATGTGTTTGTGTATGTGTGTGCATGGGTGAGGAGGAGAAAATGCACAAGTTGCATAAGGTAATGTGATGACTGAATACACTATTTAAGAAAAAAGTCCCCAAAGCCATATTTCCTGCCTTCTCACAGCTGTGTAATATTCCATTGAGTATTCCCCAGTTTCTTTATCCCTTCTGCTGAAGAGCACTTACAGTGAGTGGTTCCATGATTTGGCAGTTGAGGACAGTGCTGCTATGTACATCTTCAACATCATTAATGATTACAGAAAGGCAACTCAAAACCATAACGAGCCCTCACACCCACTGGAGGGCTACCATCAAAAACTGGAGTTGGAGAGAGAGTTGGTGAGAATCCTTGTGCACTGTCTCTGGGAATGCATAAAGTGCAGCTGCTGTGGAAAACAGAATGGATTCATTTAAAAAATTAAATATGGATTACCAAATTACTCAATAAGCCCAATTTGGGGCATATAACCAAAGTAATTGAAGGCAGATTCTCAAAGAGATAGCACAGCTAATTTCATTGTAGTACTATTCACAATAACCAGGATGTGGAAATTTGAATGTACTTGAAAATACAATGATGGATAGATTTTTTAAAAATGTGGTATATATACACAATGGAGTATTATTTAACCTTAAAAAAGAAGATAATCCTATTACATGTGATAACATGGATGAAACCTGAGGACATCAAATTAAGTAAAATGAATCAGTTGCAAAAGAAAAATACTGTTTTTCAACTTACTTGAGTATTAGCAGTAGCCAGACTCATAGAAAACAAAAAATAGCCTGGTGGTTGGTGGGGGGCAGGGGCCTGGGGGGGTGGGGAATGAAGAGTTGTTAATGGATACAGAGTTTCAGTTTTAGAAGATGAAGCAGTTCTGGCAATCTGTTGTGTAAGAATGTGATTATATACTGAAAATTGATTAGAATAATAACTTACATGTTATTTGATTTTTATCACACTTAAAAATAAAAATACCAGGTAAAAAGATAAAATTTATCTGTAAAAGGCTAGGTAATATTGGTCCACCTTCCACTCCAGTCTTAATGAAATCAAATACTTCTACAGAAACCTCACTGACCCTTAGAAAAATGTTCCTTATATGAAGAAAAAAAGTTTCATTCCGTACAAAGAAATGGATTGTTTATGGGATATGATAAAAACAACAATAAAAAGTCAGAGAAAACAAAAACAAAGCAGGAAATAGAACAGTTGGTAAGAAACCTGTACAAAGTCATGAATGAATGATTGAAACTGATGTCTGCAAGATCAATACCATCATTATCAACAGTGATTCTTTTAAAGGAAAGCTTTTCCTTCATTTATTGTGTAGTATTCAGAAATTATCTTCATATCCACTTATTTTTCACATTAACACCTAAGCAATGACAATTTATTTAAAAGTACTTTAAAGCTGCTTAAACAGTATCTCAGTCTGCCAGGTCATACTACAAATACAATATGTGTTTTTCAGAGAAAACTACCACACACTTAGGTCACATTTACTTGGGACAATTTAAAAGAAATATCAATAATTAGAATTATTATCTTAGTTTAAAATAGGGACATTAAATTATCAAAAGTAAAAGTATCATCCTTGGAATAAATTATATGTGACATAAAAACTCAACCCTAATGAAAGAATCAAGTAAGTTTCATGACTACCCTTGAGGATGACGGGAACAGGATTAAAAGCCATTCTTCCGATCGGCTGTGCTTAAGAATCTAACAGCTGAGTGGTCATAGTTTGCTCTCTGAACTATATGTGTTTATCCTTGGTGGTTTTACATACCAATTGTGTCATATCAAATTACCCAGAGAGCTAGAGGCTTAAGACAGCATTTATCACCTCAGTTTCTGTGGGTTCCAGAAGTCCTGGTCTGTGGCTTAGCTGGCGTCTCTGCATCCAGTTGCCCCAGGCAATCAAGGTATCAGCTAGGATTATTGTCTGAAGGCTTGAGTGGGAGAAGATTTGCTTTCAAGGTTGCTGTGAGATAGGTGTAAGGATTCAGTTCCTTGCAACCTATTGGCTGGAGGTGCCCTCAGTTCTTCTCCTGTGAGCTTCTTCATTAGAGCAGCTCACTTCAAAGTTGGACTCATCAGAGCAATGGAAAATAGCCCAAAAGAGAAAGCCAGACAGATGAAAGTCATATTCTTTTATAACCTAATCTGAGAACTGCATTCTGTCACTCCTGCAGTATTCTATTCATTAGAAGCAGGTCACCAGGTTCAGCCCATATTGAAGGCAAAGGGGATACAAAGGGCAGAAGGACCACCGGGAGCCATTTTGAAGACTGCCTGCGACACCAGCTTTTACACCGATATTCTTCATTTGGGGTTGCATTTTATTTGATTTCTAAAAGAGGAAAAATATACTTGTATGAGGTAGGTGGAGAAGTAGGAATAGAATCAAAGGTATATCCACGGAAATGGGCTGTGGAACCAATGCATGCTGAGAGAGGAGAACTTAGGGATGCAGGAAGATGCATATCCACTGAGAAGTTTCTAGAGAATAGGGCCTAGAGAAGAGGTTCATTGTTGGGAGAAATATATTGTGAAGTGATAGTATAGACACAAAAGAGGAATTATTTTCATACTGCTGATAACAGAAAATAACAATAGAACCAATGGATGGAAATTGTCAAATTTCTACTCTAAATGTTTGAATACTTTCTAGCCAATGGAGCTGTGGAATGGGTTTGCCTCACTGCAGTGGAATTGTTCAGGTGAAAGCTGTTTAGCTACAGATAGAGATAGGTAGAGATGAAATTTGGAACCTATTCTTCCTGCCAGTCACTTTCCCCCTTAGCTTACCTGTGAGGGGAGGCACCAACACACAGGAAGATAGCCAGAGTTTTGTTAGTGATGGAGCAAAGACTCCATCGTGCCCAAGGAGGGTTGCTCAGACAGGTAATGTGGAGGCATACAAAAGCAAAGCAGCAAACCCTCCTCTTCCTCACCTTGCCCCAGGGCAGGCACAGTGAATTTGACTAACTAGTCCCTTAAAGATCAGAATGAGAGAGCTGCTCTAGCAGTCAGAATTTGTGAATCTATAAATCAAAATGAGGGAAATACAGATCTACCTTATCTTTACTGTTGTTGCTTAGTATTCTGTTGTGTGGATATTTAATCAATCCACTGAAGAAGTTTCTTTCAAAATATGGGAAAAAAGTAAGGTAATATTTGCATACAGAAAAAACCCAAATTACAAAAGTGAGTAGAGGAAACTAAGTTTCTTTTAAGAATGTATTTGTTGATCTGTTTAGGTAATTAGGTGGTATTTGCAAAGTTCAAAAACCATGCGCTGAGTACTGTCATTCCTTCATCTGCATTTTTTACCTTATCACCCTAACTCTATAAGAAGTCATTTTTTTTTAAATTGTGGTAAATTACCATTTTAACCATTTTTTTTTTTTTAGTGTATAGTTCTGGAGTATTAAGTACATTCACATCGTTGGGAACCATCACTACCACCCACTTTGAGACTATTTTCATCATCTCAAATTACAACAATAGTCATTAAACAGTAATTCCCTATTTTCCCCACTCCCTCAGGAAGAGCAACTTCTATTTTACCTCTGTCTCTATGAATTTGACTACTCTATGTACTTCATATACTTGAAATCATTCCATATTATAATTTTGTATCTGGCTTTTTCACTTACTGTAATGTTTTCAAGGTTCATTGACACTGAATCATGTGTCAGAATTTTATACCTGTTTAAGCCTGAATAATATTCCATTGTATGCCTATATCATGATTTTTTATTCATTTGCCTGTCGGTGGACATTTGGGTTGTTTTCACCTTTTGGTTATTGTGAATAATAATATTGTGTGCATTGACGTACAGTATCTGTCTAAATTCTTGTTTGTAGTTCTTTCGGGTATATACCTAGAAGTGGAACTGCTTGATAATGTGATAATTCTATGCTTATTTTTTGGTGTTTACCACTTTTATTAGTTTCTGCTTTTAGTATTTTTTTTATGTTGATAGAGCAAAAGCAAAAATATGTACTCATGCCCCTCCTTTCTTATACAAAGAAAGCTAATCTGATTGATATGCTGTTAACGATAATTTCTGAAGATATTTCCATACAAGTACCAAGAAAACGTCTTCACTTCTGCATTTCTTTCTTTTTTGGTAGCTGCATAATATTTTATCAAGTAGTTGTACTGTAGTTTATTTAATCAGTCTTTTGCTTAATGACAATGTCTTAATCTTTTGCTATCATAGAACTGTCATAGTCAAACATCTTGTGGTTACATAATTACGTAAATATGAGGTGTACGTTTAAGATATATTCCTACTAATTCCTAGCATAATTGTAGCCCTGATTTTGGTAAATATTGTCAACTTGTTTCCCATGGGGGTTGTGCAAATTTACACTCCTCACTGACAATAAGTGAGTTTCTGTTATTTCACATATTTATGTACTTCAGATTTTTTTTATAATCTGCTAGAAGAAATCTAATTACTCAGTATAATTTTAATTTGCACTTCTCTTACTACTAGCGAAGCTAAGAAACTTTTAATATGCTTAAAGGGCATCTATTTTTACTTTTTCTGTGAACTTCCTTTTACTATCCTCTTTCCATTTTTCTGATTACTGACCATTTTATTCTATAGGAGCTCCTTTTACACTTGGGAAATTGTTTATGAAATGAGCTAGAAATATTTGTCCTGCTTAGTTTTTGTCTCTTTGTGTTTTGCCTTGAAAAATACTGAATTTCATTTAGTTTAAATTATGTCTCCTTTTTTAGAGTATGGAGTTATAGCTAGAAATGGCTTCAGAGTTCCAAGGACATAACAATATCATTTATGTTTTTACTAATACTTTAATCATTTTTAAAATTCATAAAATTTTTGGAGTTTGTATCTGTAATAAAGAGTGCAGATTCTTTTAAATTTTTTTCAGACAAACATTTCTTATCTCTTAATTTCTTTAAAAAAATCTTTTAATGTTTTTGGGTTAGCTTTTTGCTCTTCCATATGTGTACATGTTCTACTCATTCTACACTAAACTACATATGCCAGTACCCCTTTGACACCCTCCTTCATCACCTTCTCCTTTTCCCTGTTCTCTCTGGTAACCATTGCATTCTTTCAGAGTTCAAGTTTTATCCATACTGCATTTTGCCTGTGTATGATTTTTGGTTATTTGCATTCCACAATGAGTGAAACATCTGATCTCTTTCACTTTTTTACTTATTTCACCTAACACCATTACCTTGAGGTTCATCCATTTTCTTCCAAATGCCACTATTTCATATTTTTCACAGCTGTGTAATATTCTGGTGAGTATATATTCCACAATTTCTTTATTCATTCATCTGTTGAAGGGCACATAGGTTGATTCCATGACTTGGTAATTGTGGACACTGCTGCTATGTACATAGGCATAGATAAATCTTTTTGTATTAGGAGTTTCATATTATTTGAATAAATAATAATGGTTCACATGGAATTTCCATTTCTATTTTCTTGAGAAATCTTCATGCCATTTTTCACAGGGGCTGCACCCACTTGTAGTCCCACCAATAGTGGATGAGAGTTCCTTTTTCACTATCACTGCACCAACATTGTCAATTCTACTCAGACTTTTGGCTAAGATAAGTGTAATTCTATTCATTTTGTATATGTGCCATACTCACAGGGGTGAGCTGGTATCTCAATGTGGTTTTGCTTTTCATTTCCTCTAAAATAAGTGAAGTTGAACACTTTTTAATATATCTGTAGGCCATCTGGATATCTTCTTTTAAAAAGTGTCTAAGTCATTTGCTCATTTTTTGATTTGGTTGATTTTTTGTTGTTATTGTTATTGAATTGTATAAGAATTTCATAAATTTTGGATAAGCCCTTTTTCCGATGTGTGATATGCAACTATTTTCTCCCATTCTGTAGGTTGACTTTTTATTTGTGATGGTTTCATTTAATGTTATGGTTTCTCTTTTGCTACAAAAGCTTTTTAGTTTATTTTTGCTTTTGTTTCCTTTGTCATTGAGATTGAGTCCTCAAATACATCTTTACGGTAGGTGTCTCATAGGGTATCCCCTATTTTTTTTAAGTACTTTTATGGTTTCAGTTCTTATTTCCAGATCTTTAATCCACTTTGAATTAACTCTTGTGTATGGGGTTAAGTATGGGTCTTGTTTCTTATTTTCCATGTGGCTATCCAGCTTCCTGACAGTGCTTACTAGGGAGGCTATGTTTTCTCCTTTGTGTGGCCGTAACTTCTTTGTCAAAGATTAACTGTCAGTATTTTTGTGGTTTTATCACTGGGCTTTCTATTCTTCTTCTTTTTTTTTTTTTGGTAAACATTTTTATTTATTTATTTTTTTAAGATTGATTTATTTATGCATACAAGCTGGGGTACAGGCCAGAGGTGTGGGGCAGCGAAAAAGTTCACCAGAGAGAGCGGGGAGCAGAACAGGCAGATAGACCGAAGTACACTGCTGAGGGGAGTAGCGGGTGAGGCAGGAGAGGTCTGCTGCACCATGTGGGAATCTCCCTGGCTGGGTGTCGAACTCGTGTCACCGCTGCCGACAGCTCCACAGCACAGCACTTAACCGCTGCGCCACCAGGGAGGCCCGGCTTTCTATTCTAATCCCACTGATCTGAGTTTCTGTTTTTGTTCCAGTACCACAGTTTTGATTACTTTTGCTGTGTAATAGTTTGAAGTCAGATTTTTCCTTTTCTTTCTTTTTTTTTATTTTCTCTCAGGATTGCTTTAGCTATTTGAAGCCTTTTGTGGTTCCATATAAGTTTTATGATTTCTTGTTTTATTTCATTGAAAACATTCATTGGTGTTTTGATAGGTATTACATTGAATCTGTAAATTGCTTTAGGTAATAGGCTATTTAAATGCTGTTAATTCCTTCTGTCCACAAGCAGGGATACCTCTCCATTTCTTTGTGTCTTCTTTTGTTTACTTTAACAGAATTTTATAGTTTTCAATAGATAGATACTTTGCCTCCTTTGTTACATTTACTCCCAAATATTTCAATCTTTTTAGTGTGATTGTAAATGGGATTGTTTTCCTTATTTCCCTTTTTTCTGATATATTGTTTGCATATAGAAATGCAACTGAGAGCCTCCCTGGTGGTGCAACGGGTTAGGCACAGTGCTGTGGAGCTGTCAGCAGCTGCAGCGTAAGTTCGATGCCCGGCAGGGGAGAATCCCACATGGTGCGGCAGACTTCTGCCTTGTCTGTTGTGCCCCTCAGCAGTGTATTTCGGTCAATCTGCCTGTTCTGCTCCCCACTCTGTCTCTGGTGAACTCTCTCACTGCCCCGCACCTCTGGCCTGTACCCCAGCTTGTATGCAAAAATAAAATAAATCTTAAAAAAAAAAGAAATGCAATTGATTTTTGGTATTAATTTTGTAGCCTGGTACTTTACAGTATTCCTTTATTATTTCAAGTAGGTATTTTTTTTTTTTGTAGAGTCTATTGATTTCTTTAACTATATTAACATGTCATCTACAAATAGTACAGTTTCACGTCTTTTTTTACAATTTCCACTCCTTTGAGGTCTTTCTCTTACATAAGCGCATTAGCTGGGACTTCCACTACTGTTGAATAGTGGTGGTGATAGTGGACATCCTCATCGTGTTCCTGATCTAAGTGGGTATGCTTTCAGCTTTACATCATAGACTATGATATTGGTTGTGCGTTTGTCATATGTGGCTTTGGTAATGTTTATGCAAGTTCTATTTATTCCCATTTTATTAAGTGTTTTTATCATAAATGGGTGAGTCTTGTCAAACGATTCTTGTTATCTATTGAGATGATCACATAGTTTTTATCTTTCTTTTTGTTGATCTAGTGAATGACATTGATTGATTTGCATATGTTGAACCAGTCTGTGTCCCTGGGATGAAATCCCCTTGCTCATGGTGAATGATTCACTTGATATATTGCTGTGTTCAGTTTGTTAGAATTTTGTTGAGGATTTTTGCTTCTATGTTCATTAGAAATAGTAGTCTATATTTTTCTTGATTTGTACTGTGCTTTGGGATTAAAGTAATGTTGGCCTCATAGAATGTGGTGGGGAGTTTTCCTCTGTCTTTTCGATTTTTTGGAAGTTTTGAATAGAAGAGGTATTAGATCTTCTTTGAAACTTTGATAGAATTCACTGGAGAAGCCATCTGGTTTGGACTTTTGTTCTTAGACTTTTTTTTTTCTAAGATTTATTTTTTATTTATACATACAAGCTGGGGTACAGACCAGAGGCATGGGGCGGCCAGAGGGTTCACCAGAGACAGAGCGGGTAGCGGAACAGGCAGATCAGAAATACACTGCTGAGGGGAGCAGCGGGCAAGGCAGGAGAGGTCTGCCTCGCCATGTGGGATTCTCCCTGGCTGGGCGTCGAACTCACATCGCCGCTGCCGACAGCTCCACAGCGCAGCGCTTAATCACTGAGCCACCAGGGAGGCCCCTTTGTTCTTAGACTTACTCTTTCAATTTTAGCACTTGTGTTGTATTTCTTAAGCTTTCTATTTCATTCAGATTCTATCTCGGACTAAAAATTTGCCCATTCTTCTTGCTTATCTAGTTTATTTGCATTTTTCAATAAATTCCTATTATTCTATGTATTTTTGCTTTATCTGTTGTAATTTTGTCTCTTTCATTTCTGATTCTGATTTGGGTTTTCTCTCTTTTTCTGTAGTTTAGCTAGTGGCTTGCCATTTTCTTTACTTTTTTTTTATAAAAGAAACAACGCTTGGTTTCACTGATCTTTTAGACTGTCTTTTTGTTTTCTATTTCACTTATTTATTTCCTTCTACCATTTTTGGATGCTTTCATTCTTCTTTTTCTAGTTTCTTTAGCTGCTGAGTAATGCTGTTAATTTGAGATTTTTCTTGCTTAATGTGGGCCTGTAGTGCTATAAATTTCCCATGTAGTATTGTTTTTGGAGCATATCATAGGCTCTGGTGCTTTGTATCTCCATTTTCATTAATCTTTTGATATTTTAATCTCTTCTTTCATTTCTTCATTGACCCAGGAGTTGTTTAGAAGCATTTTGTTTATTCTCTACATGTTTTGTTTTTTTCTGGGATTCTTTTTATGGTTAATTTCTAGCTTTATAGCATTGTGGATTGTGAAGATACTTGATATGATTTATATTTTTGTATCTTGTCTGAAACATGTTTTATGTTCACGTATATGACCCTTCTTGATATTATTCCATGTGCACTAGAAAGAAATTGTACTTTTTTCTTTTGGGATGGAAAACTATAAATGTCCAATAAATCCATTTATTCTAACACTTCTTTTAATGCCTCTATTTCTTTGTTAATTTTATGTCTGGGTGATCTAGCCCTTCATGTAAGTGGTATGTGGAGTTCTCTGACAATGAATGCATTTTTGTTGGTGTGTTGTTTTAGCTCTGTTAACAGTTGCTTTATGTAATGATATACTCCTGTATCAGATGCATAGATATTAATAACAGTTTTATCTTTTTGGTGAATTGGTCCCTTGATCATTATACAGTGTCTATATTTGTCCCTGATTATTTTTATTACTGAGAGTCTAATTTATCTGATATGAGAACAGAAGGACCTCTTTTTCTCAGTGAATTATTGGCATGTATGAACTTACTCCAACCTTTTATTTTTAGTTTGTTTTTGTCTTTTGGTTATAAGTGGGGCTCTTGTAAACACAGTTGCAGTAGCTGAGACTTTTTACTCACATTGTTAGTCTATGTCTTTTTATTGGTGAATTCAAATGATTAGCATTTAGAGTGATTACACTGGTCAACATATTTTTACAAAAGTCATGTTACTGAAATAAAATTAGTCATTTCCTATCAATTTGTATGTGCTCAACACTAATATGACAGTCAAATTCCAATTTTGGCTCTAGTTTTTTTTTTTTGTAATCTGCAGTAAATTGATGTTTGTATCACAAAATGTATACCAATAGTAATAGGCTTATTAATAGGTAATAGGTTAATACCTGTAAAAAATCAAGTCATAGACCATTTCTTAAATTTCTTCACTTGTCTCTTGCACAGCTATTCAGGAATAGAATAGATGGACAATGGTTTCCATTGTGCAAAAGCGCAGCCTTAAAGCTCAGTTTTGAAGAATCTAGAAATAGTGTCCATTCTTGTGGGTCATGAGTGATTTCTAAGGCATTCATGAGACCCTCAATGTTGGAACAGAATACCAGAGTACTTTCTTTTCTGAAGAAAGGCTCCAACTGCTGGGGATGCTTTTGATATCAAGTAATTGTGACATCTTCTTCTAGAAGATTCCATTGTTGGAGCCTTGATCCTAGCAATTCTGCCTTGCTCTTGGATAAGTCTAAATCATGAACCAGGTCATTTAGTTCTTCCTGCCTTGCTCTTGGATAAGTCTAAATCATGAACCAGGTCATTTAGTTCTTCCTGTATTCATCTGTGTGGGGGTGATGATGTACCACAGTGAAAATCTGGATCACTGCATGCTGATGGAACAGGAGAAGAACAGGTTGGCTCACCCTTGTCCTCATCAGATGAATCAAGAGAATATTCTGCTGGAGGTTCTGGAATAGGAAGTCCCTCACCATGTGGAACTGGTCTCAATGCAGACGGAATGTTTGGGTAGACTATTCTTGACTTCTTCTGCTTCATTATTCTGCAAGAAAGAGGAGGAACCAAGCAGAAGTAACAGTCTTTTCTGTGGTTGCTTGGCTCTCTCCTCACCATGGGGACTGCAAACAGCATTGCTGGTCTTTTGCCATTTAACCACTGTGAAAGCTGTGTGGGACGTGTAGCAGAGCATATATTCAGGGCCCAAGGCTTGTCTTGGTCACCAACCTTGCATCCCAAGTAAAGATAATAAGGCTTCATTTGAGAAGTGATACTTTCCTTCTGATTGGCAAATGTCACTTCCCCACAAATAGAGCAGAAATTGTCCACACTATTAATGTGCTTTCGAGGCATTACTGTTCTGTATTGTGCCTAAATGGATAAAAGAATAACAGTTCTGTGGAACAGTAGCTTAAACTATCTCGCACAAAGTCTGAAATATTTTCAATGCTCAACCTTTCCGACAGGGATTTCTATAGTGCCCTGTTGATGTCAACTTACTTCAGCAGCCGCCTGGCATTAGTATTGCATTGCATCAGAAAATGATGCCATCAGCTCTGGATGATGTGTGCATGATGGTATTATGCAATGCGATGCAATATTACATCATTCTAGGCTGATTTAGGATGTTGTTGCAGTCTTACTGTATAAATTTACATGGTGAAACATATAAAATGAATTATATGAAATATCTTCAAAACGAGAACTAATAAATTTTCAGGGTTATATTCATGTTAAGCACACCAAGATACTACAGATTAGGGCCCTTTTAAGTCAGTGCTGATTTCACTGCTGACCAGTGTTATTAATATGAACTACTTATCAGCAGTCACTTTACTTTTGATTTCTGATTGTTTTATTTTTCTGTTGTTTCTTTTTCCATTTGTTTCCCTCTGTTCTTTTTGGATGGCTGTCCTTAGTATTTCTATCAATTTCTTTGCTTTTTCTTTGAGTCTCTATTCTGCAATTTTGATTAATGGCTACTATAGAGATTTTACTTAAATTCTTATGTTTCAAGTCCTTTATGATCTGATGCTTGCTCTCCAACATTTAACCTTACAAGTTCTGTTCATTTCTTCCTTTCCCTTAACACTTGTTGTTGACTTATAATATTCTTGCTCATGTTTCGGGTTTTGTCTTCCTATTGTTATTTTGCCCTGGAATTTGTATTTCATTTTTTCGTTTCTTGTAGAAGAACTGCTGGCAACTTTTCTCGAAGGGCAGGTCTGGTGGTCATAACTTCCATTAGCTTCTGTTTGTCTGAAAATACCTTTATTTCAGTACAGATTCTTGGCTAGCAGTTGTTGTCTTTTAGGATCATGGACACTTCCTTCTACTCTCTGCTTGCCTGGAGAGTAGTTGGTCTAAAGTGTGGGGAAAGCCTAATTTGGGAGCCTTTGTCGGTTATTTTCCTTGTTTATTTTTTTACCTTTAATATTGCTGCATAATTTTTTACCTTTAATTTTTTGATAATTTGACAATGATGTGTAAATCTTTCTGTACTTAAAAATTGGGTGTTTTCTCCTTCCTGGATACCCATATTTAATTCATTCTTTAGTTTGGGAAACTCTGTTATTATTACTCTGAGTAACTTTTCTGCTCTATTTCTCTCTTCATCTTCTGGGATCCCAATTGTTCTTAAGTTTTTTCTTCTAATTGAGTATGATATTTCTCAACAAATTTTTTCATTTTTCCTTCGTGTTGATTCTCTAAATGGGTGGGTTTTTTTTTTTTCGTTTCAGTCTTCTACATCTGAAATTCTTTTTTTTTTTTAAAGATTTATTTATTTATACATGTACAAGCTGGGGCCAGAGGCGTGGGGCGGCGAGAGGATTCACCAGAGACAGAGCAGGGAGCAGAACAGGCAAATCAGAAATACACTGCTGAGGGGAGCAGCGGGCGAGGCAGGAGAGGTCTGCCGCACCATGTGGGATTCTCCCCGGCCGGGCGTCGAACTCGCATCGCGCGCTGCCGACAGCTCCACAGCGCAGCACTCAACCGCTGCACCACTGGGGAGGCCTTGCGTCTGAAATTCTTTCTTCTGGTTTAATTCTATTTAAAGAACATTCTAAATTTGTCTGCATTTCATACAGAATCTCTTTTTGGTATTTTGGTATTTGGTATTTGGTATTTTGATGATCATTTTATATTTTGTATTTTGGTATTTGGTATTTTGTATTTTGGTGAAGAATTCTTTTTGTCCCATGATCTCCTTTCTAATTTCTTACACCTGCCTATCTGCTTTTCACTGATTATCCAATAGCTCATTTGGCATTTTCAGTATTGTTTTGAGTCTTTTCCTGATAGGTCCTCTATTTTGTATCTTTTATACTTGTCACAGGACTTCTGTTCTTTTCAAATTTATTTTCCATCTTTTGTTCATATGTTCCTTGTTTCCTAGGCATGTGTATTTTCTTATGTACTACTGTGTGTTTGGGGGTAGGAGTTGGGGAGATAGGTTTTAGTTTAGCTTGTTTGTCTTCCTAGTGTATTTTGGTGTAAGGTAGGGGCATCTGAAGGGAGTCTGAGGTATCAATACTTGATCCAAGTTTGAAGAGTGAAGTTGGTAACCTCTACTTCCTCTTCCTTGGTTCCACAGCAAGCTGTAGTCTGTATTGGGTTGCCTTAACTGTCTCACCTCCCTGCTGCTCTTTTCTGCTGGGTCATAACTAGAGTGCTTGAGTTGCTCCATGTGAGGAGCTGGGTATGGGCTACCAGACGCACACTTCTGAACTAAGTTGTACTTGGCAGGCAGGCAGTGTAGTGCCTGAGTGTGGCAAGTGGTCATGTACCAACTAGTCATTATGGTCGCCAGTAATGACCATTGCCATCCTGCTTCTTGATGCTGCTCCTGAAAGTCTGAAAATCTGTGTGCCTTTTGGTTTACTCTCCCAAGGGATTTGTGAGTTGTCTCACAAGTCTGCTATTTGGCTTTTTTTCTTTTGGAAGTTGACCTGGCTCAACCTGACATCTCTTGGATCTCACCCATGAGGGAGTTGGGAAGAAATTTTCAGTGCCCACACTGATGGAAGTGTGCCCAGTTTCCCAGGTCTACACCTGAAGAGTTCCCACGGTCCTAAGTCAGGTCTGTGCCCACACGTTCATCAGCAAGTTTCCTCCAAAGAATTTCACAATGCCCCGTGTTGTCCCAGTGGGGCTCAGGTAGTCAACCCTAAGCCCATTCTGCCAGCTGGAGTATTTAATGTACCATTCATGCTCCCCTTCACATCTTCCCTCTTCTTTCCCACAGAGGCCATCAACCTTAGTTAGAGATCACTGTGGGGTGGGCCTCCCTGGTGGCGCAGTGGTTAAGAGCTGTCAGCAGCAGTGACGCGAGTTCGATGCCCAGCCAGGGAGTTCCCACATGGCATGGCAGACATCTCCTGTGTCTCCTGCTGCTCCCCTCAGCAGTGTGTTTCCATCGATCTGCCTATTCTGCTCCCCACTCTTTCTCTGGTGAATCCTCTCGCTGCCCCATGCCTCTGGCCTGAACCCCAGCTTGTATGCATAAGTAAATCTTCAAAAAAATAAATCTTTAAAAAAAAATAGAGATCACTGTGGGAAAGTTTGGGGGCTCTCTAGACTGGTCAGAGTGTCTACATCTTCCTGTGAGCAAATATTATTATTTTTTGTAGTTGTTTTCAAGGGAGAGAGTGAACCCAACCTCTCTATTCTGCCATGATGTGGGTCAGGTCTCCCAGATACTTTTATAAATCTCATTTAAGCTGGTTACTTAGTCATCCCCACAATATTTGTTTAAAATCTACCCTAATCCTATTCATTTGAGATGTCATCTTTTCTATGTACAAATTTCAGGATGCATTTTGAACTATGTGTCTATTCTTTCCATTTTGTCTATCTGTATTCAAAAACTTTACCAAACTGTTCTCATTATTGAAGTTTTATAATATATTTAATTCTCAGTATGAATAATAATTGCTATTATTTATTAGAGTTTTTCCTGGTTAGCTGGTATTTTTATTTATATCATTTCACATTTGTAAATTAACTTTGGCAGAATTGACATCTTTGTGATATTGAGTTAGCTAACATAATACAGTGTCTTTACTTTTTTGTTATTTTGTTTTTGTATTGATTAGTAATTGAACATTTTTTCATAAAGGTTATATGCATTTCAAGCTAAGCTTTTCTTGGTAGTTTATTTCCTGCTATTTTTGTAAAGATTGCCATTTTATGCTATGTTAAGGCTGTTGACTTCAGGTATGTCTTACTAACTTAATGTTCTAAATTATTATTTACATATTTTTCCCAGAAAATTCTCTAGGGTTTTACAATTACATAAACATTATGCCTACAAATCATGGTGATATCTTACTATGGTTTTGATTTGTATTTCTCTGAGAAGAAATGATGATGAACCTTTTCTTCATATGCCTGTTGGCCATTTCATTTCTTCTTTGGACAAATGTCTATTTAACTATTTTGCCTATTTTTTGATTGGGTTATTTAATTTGTTTTAGTTGATGTGTGAGCTCTTTGTAGATCTTCAATATCAGCACCTTATCAGATTCATGGTGTGCAAATATTTTCTCCCAGTAAGTGGTGTTTCTCTTCATTTTGGTTACTGTCTCCTTTGCTGTACAGATGCTTGTTAGTTTAATGTAGTCCCAGCCATTTATATTCTTTGCTTTTCTTGCTCCTGAGATGAGTTCTCAAAGATGTTTCTGAAGTTTATGTCATGGAGTGTTTTGCTTATGTTTTCCTATACATATTATATGGCTTAAGATCTTACACTGAAATCTTACCCATTTTGAGTTGATTATTGTTTATGGTGTGAGACAGTAACCTAGTTTCATTCTTTTGTATGTATCAGTCCAATTTTCTCAGCACCATTTATTGTAGAGGCTTTTCTTATTCCAGTGTAAATTCTTTGCTCCTTTGTCATAGATTTATCAAATATGTATGTGTGGCTTTATTTCTGGACGTTCAATTCTACTCCATTGGTCTGTGTTTCTTTTTTTTTTCCCAGGACCAGGCTGTTTTAATTATTACAGCTTTCTAATATAGTTTGGAGTCTGGAGATGTAATATAATAACCCCATTTTTCACCTTTATAGTCAAGAGAGCTT
Source organism: Scalopus aquaticus (assembly GCA_004024925.1). Classification (NCBI taxonomy): domain Eukaryota; kingdom Metazoa; phylum Chordata; class Mammalia; order Eulipotyphla; family Talpidae; genus Scalopus; species Scalopus aquaticus. Next base: position 31,979 of record PVIJ01009239.1, read on the forward strand.
TGGCTATTTGTTTTTTGTTGTTTATGTTGTTTTTGTTGTTGTTGTTTTGGTGATTACATATGAATTTCAGCAATATTCCATTTCTTTGAAGAATACTGATGAGATTTTTATTGGAATTACATGGAATTTGCAAATTGCTTTGGGTGTGATGGCCATTTGATAATGTTGACTCTTCCACCCTGTGAGCAGGGAATATCTCTCCATTTATTTGTGTTTTCTTTTCCTCTTAAAAATGTTTTACAATTGTCCTTGTATAAGTCCTTCATGTCCTTTTTAGGTTCATTCCCAGGTATTTAATATTTTTGGTACTATTGTAAATAGGATGCTTTTCTTAATTTTTTCTTTTCAGGCTGATTGTTTGCATATGAAAAGACAATAGATTTTTGTGTATTGATTTTGCAACCTGTACTTAACTGAACTGGTTTATTGCTTAATTAATTTTAAGGGAATATCTTAGGGTTCTTCATCTTTTTTTTTAAAGATTTATTTTATTTTTGCATACAAGCTAGGGTGCAGGCCAGAGGTGTGAGGCAGTGCGAGTGTTCACCAGAGACAGAGTGAGGAGCAGAACAGGCAGCTCAACCGAAATATACTTCTGAGGGGAGCAGCAGGCGAGGCAGGAGAGGTCTGCCGTGCCATGTGGGATTCTCCCCTGCCGGGCATTGAACTCATGCCACAGTTGCTTACGGCTCCATAGTGTTGCGCTAACCCATTACACCACCAAGAAGTCCCCTAATCTTTTATATATCATCTGCAAATGATATAGATTTTCTTCTTCATTTCAATTTGGAGTCTTTTTATGTCTTTCTCTTACCTATTTGCTCTAGCTAGGACTTGCAATTCTATGTTGAATAGTAGTGTTGAGAGTGAATATCCTTGTCTTTTACCAGATGTTAGTGGTAAGGCTTTTAGTTTTACACATTGAGAATTATGCCAGCTGTGTATCAGTCTACCTTTTCAAATAGCACAGAGAGTTTGAGGAGAGAGTGAACTCCAAATTCTACTATTACTTCCTCCAACACATCCTATTTCTGCATATCAACTTCTTCCTTATCTTGAGGGCCCCACTTTACACCCAATGGATGCACTCTGCATCCAAAATAATCTTAGTTTTATTTATTTATAAATTAACTCAGGTATATTTCAAGTCACTGCAAATAACACAGTAGAGAAACTACAGATTGTTTTATCTCTCTAGATATTTTAGTAAAATGGGAATAATAATTGTACTTTACAGAGTTGTTGGCAGTTAAAAAAAAAGGTAGAAGTCATCACATTATAAATATCTAATGATTGCTAACTGATGGTTAAACAAAAATAAATCATCCTGACCCAAATTGATGAAATGTCAGCATACTAGAAAATAGAGGACCTTAAAAATTTCCCAAGATATGAGGAAAAACTGACCACATGTTAATATATGAAAACAAGTGGGCATCAGACTTTCTATTACTAATAGTAGACTCTAGAAGGCAAATCCAAAAGCTTTATTTCTGATTGAATCTTACTTTGGTCTTTGAATTCTATACCCACCCAAATAATCAGTAAAGTAGAAGGGCAAAATAAAAACATTTCCTGACAGGCAAATATATACATCCGATTTGAAAATATTATCTCAGGGGATATCCTGGAAGTAAAGGAATTTCCTAAAGGGAGCAATATGACACATAAAGAATACAATAAAGTGTGAACTAGAAGAAGTAGACAAGGTTGACGCATATTAAAGACGAATCAAATAGGTGTTAATGGGAAAATAGCTTTAGAATAGGAAATTAGGGGCTGGAGAATCCTATTACTCTGTTATGGATTCCCCTTAAGAATGACATTTATATAATCATGATAAATACTCTTTTAGAATAAACATCTAAGAACAAAGCATGTGTAAGACCTAATTAAAGATTACTTTAAGTTAAATGTTTTAAACTTTGGCAACAAAAGAGAACATTGCTATTCAAAATAGAGTCATACAATAGTGCATTTAAGGAAGATAATGAATTTAAAACAAAAATTTTCATAATAGAAACTAATAGATACTGTCTAAAATAGACATCTCAAGAAGTATGAAACTACAGATTTTGATATAGGTCCCATGCATAAGTATTACTTTAATATTTTCTTGGAGGCATTAAGCAAGGCAATTTCATAAAACAAATCAGAGATATGAATTATAAGTGAGGTAGAGATGAATTACAAATGGGGTGGCCCATACTAAAAAAAAAAAACAAACCCAGAAACGACAAGTGCTGGTGAGGATGTGGAGAAGAAGGAACCCTCTTACGCTGCTGGTGGGAATGTAACTAGTCTAACCAGTATGAAAAGCTGTGTGTGGAGTGTCCTCAGAATGTACTAAATGGATATGCCATACAACTCAGCTATCGTACTCTCAACAAACACAAAACCACTAATTTGATAGGAAACCTGTACTCTTATGTTTATTGCAGGATACTTACAATATCCAAGATATGGTAACAGTCTACATGCCACCAAACAGATGAATGGATCAAGAAGATGTGGTCCATATACACAATGGAATATTACACAATGATCAGAAAAGATAAACTCATGCCATTTGTGGCAACATGGATGGAGCTGGAAGGGGTTATACTAAGTGAAATAAGTCAGAAGGAAAAAGATAAATATAGCATGGTTTCCCTTATATGTGAAATATCGAAAAGCCAAACAAAGGGTCAGACAAAGACAAACCTTGAAAACTCATCATAGATAAGAGGCTTCCAGGAGGGGAGGGGTGAGTGTGAAGAGGGGTGACTACAGGGTAAGGAAGAGCATGAGGGCATGTGGTGATGGAATGTGGGTACTTTGGTGGTTAGAGATGTATTGTGAGCATGCTTGAGGGGAGAAATCATATGTTGTTCAAAATAAAACATATATACATTCTTAAAAATTATTTATATCCATAGAGTCTTAAAAACATTCAAATAATAAACTGATAGAAGCAAGATGAGGTATTCTTAGCATGTGAGAGATTACCAAGAATTTATGAATCATAGTGTTTTTAAGACAGGAGTTCCATAGGTCATGAAATCAGTGGTAAAGTAAATAATGAATATTTTTAAAGAAAATATCAAATTCCTTTCTCATCATAGCTGCTGAAGACATATTTCCTTGCCTTTTTTCTCTATAGGCAGTCAGAAACCTTGCCACAATTAACAAGGAAAGCAACCATATTCCCTTAATAAATTAAGATAAATTGTAAGTAATAGGAACTAGAGTCTCCCACTCTAATTGATGGTCATCCCCTGAATACACACAGAAAGAGGGGGTGTTGTACAGTCAGGGCAAAAGGATTATAATTCCAAAAGCCCCTGGTAGCCATTCTGGCATGTTATGGACAATATACCATTGGGTGGAAGAGAGTGCTGGGTACTGTACCAGGATCTCTTAGCTTAGTTAACATTTATATTTTGGGGGATCATTCTTTGCTGTTGGGTGTTGTCATGTGTGTTAGAGTATATTTTCGGAGACGCTGGCCTCTCTCCAGAGATGCCGATTGTGAGAACCACAAATGTCTTCGGACATTGCCAGATGTCCCCTGAGGGGAACGTGGTCCCCAGTTAAGAACTGCTGGGTTACACAGATCAGATAGAAAATGTTTTAAAATAAATAACTGGAAGATATATAATAGGTTTTCTAAAATACATTCTGCTTTTTACACTGGAGTCTTTGAAGGTTGTTTGTTAAAACATAAACATTTCAGGGTCTGGAAAGAGGCAAAGGCTCCTTGCACAAATACAGCCAAACCATCAGAGAGCAGGACTGAGTTATACAGAATAAAATTCTGCGTGTGGCACAAGAAATAATTTTCTGAGTGGATTATTAATTTCAGTCTTTTGTTTCTAAGCACACAAACATGGAAATTAATCTCTCTGTGCATGCCTTTATGCTACATAATGTCTAAACATGATCAAAAAATATATTCTTACTTGAAAATAGAACAACTATTTGTAAAGATGATTCAGTCAGCAAGATGCTCTTGTTGGCGCTCCCTAAATTCTATTTTTACTGAGAGGAGCGGCTGCCTTAAAAGAGAGAAAATGAATCCTAGAATATGTTAAACCACTTTTGCTGCATATTTTTGCTTGGATAAATTTGCTGAATGGTCATAACCTGTGCTGAGAGATAATCTTGTGCCAAATATTTGGAAGGTGAATGAAGGAATAACTCAGTCTAAGTAGGGGACTGAAATAGAACAATTTCCAGAAAAACATTTGAATTTTTTGAGTGTTGCCTAATGCTGACATTTTTCACTTCTGTTTACTGTATTGACAATGGAATGTTGCCTAAGTTGCCTATAAAAGGAATTTTCTGTTACTTTAACATTGACTCAATCTAGCCTTCCTAAGTGGGGGGTGGCAGTGAGGCTGGCCAGGGAGTGAGGCAATGGGAGTAGCAAAATATAGAAATTTTTAGTGAAAGAAAGGAAATATTTAGGTAAAAATAGCTCATTTATAAGTTCAAAGTGTTATTCTACACTGAGTTTTTTGAGAACATTAGATCCTTAGACACATATAAATGAGTTTGTGAGTATATACATGTGCATATACACACATGTATAATATGTATATACATAACATGTGGATATGCACACACATACATAAATGTGAATATATGATATATTTGTGGTTTTTTAGTGGTATCTAATCCCCAAATCCACCATTTAAGAGCCCAAGAAGGATGAATGTTGTTTAATTTGTGGAGTGATGAGATCGGAAATAAGATAGTTTTTCATATCATTTACGGTTTCAGTAACACTTCCGTAAAGTCATTTGCTAAATCCATCTGCCAATCACTTAATCAGTCAGGTTAGTCTCAAAGAGCCAGAAGATATGTAGTAGGATGGGGCTCCTGAGATTTCTGAAAAGACATGTATTCAAAGCTTTAGTTAGGAAAAACAAAAAAAGATCCCCCAACCCAGCAATCATCATGAAAATACTCTCTTTGGACTGTATGTCTGAATATTTAGAGGTAGAATAAACCAGGTCCACGTATATTCCCAAACAAATGGAGAAATACAAAATCTCCTTTATAGGAGATTAAGGAATAGGAGGGCAAAGAAGATGAGAAGCAAAGTAAGGAAGAAAGCCAAACCTGCACAAAATGAAAGGAGGGTGTACCTGATAGAAGTCCAATGCTTTGATAAAATCCAAAGAACCCATTTTCAGGTCTCTGCCCAGCCTAACATGTTAGAAAGAGGAAAAAAAAATCTTTTCCTTTCTCCTGGCTCAGGAAATAGAAAATTTAAAAGGAAACTTGAAATGAAGAAGCAGCAAAGGTTATGTTGCTTCTTTCATAATAGATATGGTAGCTTCAAATGAGACTTTGTGAAGAAAATCCAGAAATGTTCCTAAAAATAAATAACATTTCCTTGAGATGTTATTGCACCAAAGAAAACAAATGAAAGAAAAGGTGCGTTAGATACTGGCCTTTCAAGCGAGAGCAGCTTGCACACTCCTCGAGCTGCTGTTGTCCAGCATGGAGGGGCAACAATTTATTTCCCCAGCTGGGAGGCATGAGGTGTGGAGGGAAGGAGCTTGTACTTCATCTTTTAACCTTGTTCCTTCTCCCCTCTCCCCATTCTGCACCATCGCAGCAAGTAAAAAGGACTTGACTCTCTCTATAAACCTCAGCCTAAGTGCATCTGCTTTACACACCTCTAATATTCTGAGCGTGAAACACTAACTATAAATACATGAAAGAGGGATATGGGGTGTTTTTTTATTTTAAAGCAAAATGTGCTCTGCAAAGTGGAGTTATTCATGTCAGGAATAATAACCCACCTAAATACCAGAATAACAAAAGTTTAAATCTGCCACTATTATATGAGGGAAATTTTTCTAAAAATACCCCAAAACCCAAAGTGTAGTATAATGGTTGTTCATATCTTTGGTGATTGCTTCACTTTTTTTCATGCAATTATTTGGATAGTCCATCATATAATCAGTTACCCACATCTATAAATAACATTTTAAAAATGTCACAGCAGACCTCTCCTGCCTCACCCACTGCTCCCCTCAGCAGTGTATTTCAGTCAATCCGCCTGTTCTGCTCCCCACTCTGTCGTGAATCCACTCACCCCCCTCATCTCTGGCCTATACCCCAGTTCTTCTATGTAAAAATAAATTTTAAAAATTTTAAAAATCTTTAGGAAAAAGAAATTCTTTCTAGGTTTCTCTATATTCCATTACTTCTCCCCATCTGAACATGTCTGTAGTCTGTCAGGTTGAGTAGATTCCATCTTGGACTAAGAAAAGAATTTTAGTGTCATGTCCATATATATTGATTCTCAATGAAGCACAATGTTATAGTGCAATGTTACTTCAATAAAACACACACATACACACACACACACACACACACACACACACACACAAATAACCATGCTCAAATTCTGCCTTGAAAAGACTTTAAAAAAACAAACAGAAATGATGCAGGACAATCAGAGTATAGTCTATTCTGTATCCAGTTTTTGCTGACTAGCAAACCATCCAAAAACTCAGTGCCTTAAAACAACAATCATTTATTAGCTCGTAATTCTGAGACAGCTGTTTGCCCTGGTTTCAGCAAGCAGCTCAGCACGCCTGGGCTGGTCTCCCTCGTCCCGCTCCGACGAGTGTGGTGGAGGATGGCCTTGCTCGTGTTTGCATACTAGTGATCCCTGTCAAGTAGGGTGAGAAGGCTTAGGGGGTCAAGTGCCTCCAGCAAGCTGGCATACATTCATGGAAGTTCCTGGATTCCCAGGGGGCACCAATAGAAAAAGGCCTGACATGTAAGCCTTTTTTTAAAGCCTCTGCTTGTCAAAAGACATCATAAAGTCCAATCCAGAAACAAGGGATTGAGAAATAAACTCTTATTTTTAAAAAACGGTTAATTTTTTTATACAAGGACTAGCATGTAGGCCAGAAGTGTGTGTTTGGGGCCTGGGGGAGGGCATTGAGAGGATTCACCAGAGACAGAGTGGGGAGCAGAACAGGCAGATTGACTGAACTACACTGCTGAGGGAAGCAGTGAGTGAGACAGGAGAGGTCTGCTGTGCCATGTGGGAAGCTCCCTGGCCAGGGATGGAACTTGTGCTGCAGTGGCTGCAAATAGCTTCATAGTACTGAGCCTTAACCCCTTGTGCCACCAGGGAGGCCTGAGAAATAAACTCTTGATGGGAGGTTCTATTTAGTCAAATTGCAAAGGAATGTGGACAAGAGTGAAAGAAGTTGTGCTTTTTTTTTTTGTTGTTACTTTTTGCAATCTATTATGTATGATTACTGTCATATTTTGTAATTGGAGATTAGGAGACACATTAGAAGTTTATTCATGTCAACCTCCCATCAAAAGATTGAATCAACACTAAACTAGTAAATGACTTACAATCATTGCTGTGCTTATTATAAACCCTTTGTTTATAATTAAATGTGATTATGTTCATCTAACTTCCACCTATTGATCTCAGTTCTTTCTTTGCAACCAGACACACAGACCACTAAGATCTCACTTCCATGCGACTATCCTTCAGATATGTAATCCTGGGCCATCCATTCTGTAGCCTGTTCATCCCTGATCTTTCCCCTGTTTTTATCAGATGTGGTTGCAATGTCTTAAATATTTCATCTGCTCTCCTCCAACTCTGCCCCAACTTGAAAATCTGATGTCAGACTGTAACAGGGTAATCCCCAGAGAAAGGGGAGGTTCCAATTTCCCTGCTCCACCCAAGGAAGGGTGAACCTGAATAGGGAGGAGAGGAAAGAAGACTGGAAAAGGAAGGAAGGCGATCAAGAAAAGGGCCTGGAGCGGGCACATGGAACAGAGAGACATGTGAAGAAGCCCCACTTGCTTCTTGGCCTTGGACTTGTATCAGGGACTTGTGGGACATGGAAGGAGACACTTGAAACAGACGTGGTTGCGAGACCTGTGGGGAGGGAAATAATGGCAGCCTTTATCTTGATTTTGATTTTGCTCTTTTCCTTCCAGACTTGTCTAACCTCTTCTGCCCCTTTTCCATGGGTCTCCACCAGAAGATGCTTTAGACTTGTGACAGGCTTTTGGGCCTCAGTGGCCCTGCTTTGGGCCAGCTCTGTTTGACCGTGCATTTACCCACTAGGGGACGGGTAATGTTGAGTGTTTAATTGGAAACTATTTCAACTATATTCATTCTCTTTTCTATCTCTTTCGCACACTAATTGTATTAAAAGTTTCTTTCCATTGAAGGACTTACACACTAGAGTATGTTTTATCTTGATGCAACAGATGGCAGAACCCATTTAGAATGGGCAGATTTGGGGGTCTTGGGTTATCCCTCACCCAGCCGGCTAACAGACCTGAGCTGAAAACAATATTTCAGGTGTGATCACTCAGTTTGCAAAAATGTGGACTATACTTCATTCTGTAGTCTTTCCATCCTTTAAGGAAGCTTTACATCATACTGTTAATTCAGACTGTATGGAGAGACTCAGTTTCCCTCAATCTACCTATACAAAGTATAGTCAGGTATGGATCAATTCCTGAGTAGGACTGCGCTGAGGACAAATTCTAAGTCAGACCACTAGGAAAATACTTTCATTTCCATTTTTCGTTTTCTTTATCTATTCATCCATCAATGGGCACTTTCTTTATCTTGGCTGTTGTGAATAATGTTGCAATGACTATATCTTTTCAAGTTAGTGTTTTTGTACCCTTCATATAAATACTCAGAAATGGAATTGTTGGACTACACAGCAGTTCTATTTAAATTTTTTTAAAGATTTATTTATGCATAAAAGCTGGAGTACAGGCCAGAGGCGTGGGGCGGTGAGAGGGTTTACCAGAGACAGAGCAGGGAGCAGAACAGGCAGATCGATGGAAACACACTGCTGAGGGGAGCAGTGGGTGAGGCAGGAGAGGTCTGCAGCATCATGTGGGAATCTCCCCGGTTGGGCGTCAAAGCAGCATCAAACTTGGGTCGCGCTGCCTGCAGCTCTGCAGCACAGCGCTTAATGGCAGGGCTACCAGGGAAGCCCTCTATTTTAAAATTTTGAGGTACCTTTGGACTGTATTTCATAATGGCTGCACAAGTTTACATTCCCACCAACAGTACAAAAAGGCTCCCTTCTCTCTCTATCTTTGTTATTTCCTCCCTTTTTGATCATAGCTGCCTAACAATTGCGAGATGACATCTCATTGTGATTTTAATTTGCAGTTCCCTGATGATTAGTGAGGTAAAGTAGCTTTCTGTTTATCTGTTCAGTAGTAAACCTAAAAGAAAGTGCCATTTAACCAAGTTCAAGTTGTTATTCTTGTTTCTCCAAATGTAAAGCAGCCTTTTGTGGACCAATCTATCTCAGGTGAATTCCAGAAAATCCCCTTGGATAACTTCCCCGGAACAAGGAATGAATTATATCTACTAAAAGAAAAAAAATAGAATAAAATACTGAAAAACAGCTTTAACAGAGAGAATGGGGCATTGCTCCTCGAGGGTCACATAGATGCTATGGTTGGCACACATTTTGAAAAGAATGTCAAGGATCTATGTAGAAACCAGTAACTTTGAGCAGGTGGGAGGGACGCTTGAGTTGATCTCTGTGCCATGCTCTGCTCTGTCATTGGTTGCACTGTGAGTACCAACAAGCTACTATTGCTCTTTATTAGACTGTGAGGGTGACTTCCAGTAAGTGTTCCTGAGGAGAAAGAACCCCATGTGGACGATGTCAGCCCACCTGTTTAAGGAGAGAGCTGTGAGTTGACCATTACACTGGAGAAGATCTTGGTCCCTGGAAGTCCATGAAACAATGTGTCAGTGAAGCACCAGTGTGGTGCCAGGAACTCTACAGACTTCCTTCTTCTGATTCTTTCCCTCAGAGACACGGGAGTATTCTCATGCAACCAGGAAGCACTGAAGATGTGATGGCATTTCCATATGTTCTCTGCAGAACCGACAGCAACTGCTGAGTTTCCATCCTTTTGATCTCACTTCCTTAGGACATCTGAAATGAAACAAGCTCGGCTCTCTAAATTGAAGAATAATCCAGATTCGGGGAGGGAGGAACGTGATCCCTTCATTACTGTCAAAGCCCCCAACCTCACTCCAATTGCTAACATCTGGTGTCCTAGCTCTGAGTGATATGAGCTTTGGGCCAGTAATCAGAAAGTGAAGGTGAAAGCTAGGATCCTCACATTTTATTTCCTGCATTTCAGGCTTATTGTTTCACCAAAGATTCTTTGAGAAGGACAACCACAGAGATGGGGACAGATGTCAGAAGTCATGAGCCCTACTGTTAAAGCATTGCAATGCAATATCATTTCTTTTGTTTTTAAAGTGGTTATATTATTTAATGTTGAAGAGAAGAAAAAAATTCATATTACTTATTTTTCTCTTCACTGGAGCATTTTACTTCTTTCAAAAGATTTAATATAATATCATACAGACTGATAATTTATTTCTTGCAAATTTCATTAATCTCTAAAGTCCCATGGATTAAGCCACATTTACCAGTTAGGCTGCTATAGTCTAAACCTGTGAAAGGGTTGTGTTCTTTAGTTCTTTCTCAATAGAATTGGTTCTGCCAGTCGAATTCTCTGGGGTTGTATGGACAGTGCACCATAGATCACATCATAATAGAACAAAAGTTAATTTAAAGTATCATAAAAAATTAAGTTAGAAGGGTAATTTTCCTTCCTGTCGTCAATTTGGGTTTTAGAGCTTCTTTTTCTGAAGTCTAGTTTAGATTCTACCAAGATAATATCTCAGGGTTCCTTGGGAAATGAACATGAACTCAAATAATCAGACCTTTCATTGTTTACCTTCCACTGTCCCAAAGGAGTAAGATGTCAGAGGCAAATTCTTCTGTTGGCTTGCTGGTGCTAACCATCTACTTATATATCGGCAGCTATCTCTCCAGCTTATTGACTCTGGCCAGAAAACCAGTTGTCATCCTATTCCAGGTATCTAGTCTAGAGTAAGCAATGACAGCTGATTTTACTTCCTAGGCCAAAGAGGACAAAAGATTGAGGGCTATTTTTTCTTGGGATGTATCACTGCAGCAACCTAAGACTTCATGATACCTCTGCAGTTTGTCCATTACCCCTGCACCCACGTGGCCATCCGAAGTCCAACCACTTTTTAAAATCACCTACATCTAGACTCCAAAATTTATTTCTATTATTACAAATTCTGCTTTAGCTACACATTTTGAAAAGAATGTCATCAAAAGACATACCTGTTAGAGCACCCTCTGAAGTTTATCAGAAAATGTTTCAGATGCCCTTGTGATTTTCCAGATGAAAGGGATGACATAAGTGTATATTATTGGCATTGAATGGGAAAGAAGAACATTGGAAGCTTGAGCATAGTTTAGGGGAAATGAAAATTAAGAACAAAGGAGAGGAAATTAAATTCAGGGCTATTTCTTAAAAGGCTGGGCTCTGATTTTCATCTGATTTTTTTGAGGAACAGTTGTTTCCAACTCTGTCCATCTTCGAACCTTTTACAATGTCTTATATCTATCCCATGATTTGGGAGGGAGAAGGAAGCTGATGGTGGTAGTGGGACTATTAGGCTTATATTAAAGATAATAGCTAGTTTATATAAAATGATGGCAGTTCTACAAACCTATCACAGATATCTAGGTCTGTACAGAGTAGAAAATATAACTTGCAGAAAAGCAAAACAGCAGTTACAAGTTTATCATTATCATTCTATTATTACACTTTGGCTGTCTCCCTGGTAAATATATAATATTTCACTTCAGGTGAAAATATAAACTGTGTGGGCATGGGAAGGAGTGGTATTGTCATAATTGAATTCTTTCAAGAATTAATGCATGGCACTCTCTCTCTTCCTCCTCTTTTAAACATCCCTGAGGAATTCCAGGGGGGTGTTGTTAGTCAAATTGACAGTTACATGTGAGGCAGCGGCAGGTTAGACTGTAAGATGGGTTTGCAAGATTGTTATAATCAATGCCATCCTCAATAAAAATTGAGACCATTTTCCCAAATACACTTGATTAGAATAAATAAAACATTTTTTAAATCATCATTAATCTTAACAAATGGAAGAAAACCACTGTTTGCCCTAGTAGTTATGCATAGGATTGTGAGACTGAATGCCAGTTTCCTTGCTTAGTTTTCTCAGAATACCTATGATAATATCATCTGCCCAAATCTCTCAAAGGTGCAAGAAACTGAATATGTTAAAAGATGTGCTGACCCGCTGGGAAGTTTTAATTGATGTATTTAGGATAAATGCTCAGTGATGCTTTGGAGCTGTAGTCAATAAGTAGAAACATTTTGGGTGGCGGATGGCTACAAGAAGCTCTAGTATTAGGCAAAGTGGGAAGTTTGAGGTATTTTGGGTACCATTCCTGAGGTATCCTAGTGAGAACCACTTTTCTCCACTCTCTCACTAAGCACAAATACAGCAGTGTCCCCCTCATTTGCCACCTTAACTCCCTGTCCCTGCCTCCCTTTAAAGTTTTCTAGTCTCATGACTCTTCAAAGCAATGTGATAATGGTTCTTTATGTTATTCTTGTGCAGGTTATTTTGCATTTTAACATAGTGGGATGTCTTAACCCCTTGGAATCACTCTAATGGCAGAGATCTTGGATTTTTGTGCAGTTATTTGTAACTGTGTTCTGCAAGATTTTGATGATTAATTCAACAAATATTTATTGAGTGTTGACTATGTGTCAAATGTATTATGTATTAAATAATATGTATTATAATAAGATGTATTAAAACCGGAAATGCAACCAGGATTGAGAGGAACATGGCTTGGCTCTGCGTGAAGGCGCCTGGGGAATGGACATTCAGATAGAGCGGGGCAGTCCCTGTGGCGAGGCTTTGCGGGCAGCCTGGAATGTGGCGGAAATCTCCTAGGTCTTGGGACAGGATGCTTGGGACACTCTGGGGGCAGCAGTTAGATGTTGATGCCTACCACTTGGCACGGTGATGTTTCATCTGCTGGTTCTGATTCTGTTTAGAAGAAACTAATTGGGAAAGGAGGAAAATTATTGGATTAGGAGTGAAATGCCTTCAGTTGAGCCTCTTGACCTGCTTACTCAGTTATATTTCTCTGGATAAGTCACTCAACTTTTCTGCTTTCTCCTCTATAAAAAGCTAAAAACAAACAAAAAAAGAGCAGAATAAGTGACTTTTTTGGTCTTTATCAGATTTAAATTTTTATATCAAAGGTTTTATTAATACTTAAATTAACCCTTTTAAATATAAGGTCCAAAATTCAGTTTTCCTTGGATATTTCCGAAGGGTGAATTTTCATTGTGTCTACCTATATTTTTTCTTTTTCAGTGAAAATGTTTCTTGACCCTCATCATGGCTGCCTCTATAATTTCTTTGGAAATTTGACGCAAGGGCCTTGCTCAAATGAATGATAACCATGTGTTCCCCTTTGCCATCCCCCCCGCACTAAAGAATGGGCTGATAAGCAACCTGGGATGTTCAACAAAGTCCAGGCCTGTCTGTTAAGACTTTTTATCATATCTGATCAAAATGCATAGGTCCACTGCACTTGGCAAATTTAATGAACCTAGCCAAGGGAGGTAATCGGAAACATTAAAGGAAATAATAATTCTAAAATAGATAAGCACACGTTGTCATGCAAACTTTCCTTGTTATCCAGTTCTAAAAAACGTGAACTTGATAGAGTAAATCAAAATGACAACTTCTCTCAGGCATATAATTATAAAAAATGAAAGATAATTTAGAAGTCATTTGATCCAATACCTACATTTCAGAGATGAAGAAAATGAGACTTCGAGAGGAGGAAATGTTTTAGCCAAGAACCCACAGCTGGTTGGAAGCAGGCCAAGACCAAAATTCAGATTTATGGATTCCCAGACTCTTGGGTTTTCTCTCCTTCACCTTGCTACTGACCCCAGATGCACAATTTGTCTGTAAACTACACATATTCTAGAGTGATTCCAGTGTTTTCTAAAATCTGTTTTGGGTCTTCACCTCTGGAGAGGAAAGGGAATTTTCTTATCTATCTTTAAATTTATATCTTTAGACACTCCACACCCTGTGTTGCTGCCCTGACTGAGGGTCTCTGTTCCTTGCCGCTGGACACCCCATTTCCTTTGTTGTCTGCTGTCCTCATGATCTGTCACTGTCCCTACTTTCAAACGAAAGCACCCAAGTATAGCACAAATTCAGATCATAGGAGAACTGCTTAGGGAGTTGCTTCCTCACCACATAATGTCATCTCTGGGGACCAAATACTAAAGCTATCGGTGGAATCATGAAGGCCAAACACAGTGCTGTGCCAAGTCAGCAATGCCTTCGGTTGAATTAGGGCCTGGCCAAGTCCTTTTGAATGCTCCCTGCCGTCTGAGGGCACAGACAGGAGTGGGAGGCGACCAGGAGTCCTGGGCTCCAGCACCAGCCTTGTGCTCCAACAGAATAGGCAGACCCCAAGAGGGAAAACGAATGCAGTTCCACCCTTCTTTTCCCTGAACAAGGGAAATAGATTTTTATTAAAATGATTATTTGGAAATTAACTCTCAGTGCTCCTGAAGAGGGGCAATGTGGTCATGTTTGACATTTTTCTTAAGAAGCTAAAGCAACAAGTACCTGGTTATGCCATATAGAACTCAATAAACAGAAATAAGAACATGATAAATGGATGATCGTTTAGATTTAAACAGAACAATGGTTTCAAGTCCATTATCTCCACACACATATGCACATGTGCATACATCATGCATGCACACACACTTTGAGAAGTTTTCAACCAATCCATATGAAAACATCTACTAAAAGCACTACATTGGTGTTTTCTAATCTCTGAATTCCAAATTGGAAGTAGGTTTGCAAGGAGCGAAATGTAGAACCATCTAAGCAAGAAGAGAAAGAAAGCAGTAATGTATCCTATAAATGCTCGGAGGCAGTGCTTTCAAAGGACAGGTCACCCATCTGTTGGTTGCTTTAAAGAGGGACTTTGACAGCAACTGGGACTCTGACATAATTAACTTGGAAAATGATGTCTAGCACTGAACCTCTTATGTCACCTCTTTCTAAGGGACCTGGATTTGGAGGTCTCTCAGGTGATCCTTCTTTCTAGAGTTATAGAAAATGACAAATACATGCTTTTTTTTTGGCTATTTTCTTCTCAGCAGACCTTCCCACTCACAACTAACTTTCCATTGTTGGAGGGTTTAACAGCACCAGATTAATCACCGTTACCATCTAAGATCACATTTCAAAATTTTCCAATAGCTCTCCATCACCATTAATTTTAACCCCCAAATTCCAATCTTGGCATTCAAACTCTGAAAAGCTCACAGCTCACCCATGATCATGCTCCCGTGCACTGCAGCTGGATGGGCTCCTTATTGCAGCTGACTCTTTACTCGATCCTGCTTGTTACCCTTAGCCCAATGACTTCCCCACCACCAAGAAGAACTCAGCACCCATCCACCCCCTGAAGTAGCCTCCCTCTCATGCAAACTGGAAGAACTTACCCTGAACAGCCATCCTACACCCACATGTTAGCTTTGCATATGTGTGCACATGTTTTTTCTGATGTTCATTTGTAGGAAGTCTCACCTGCCCCATGCTACAACAAGGCCATCATTCAAAATGATCGCATAAATGAATTTACCCTTCATGGTTGGGATTAAAACAGCAAACACCTTACTTAAGTGAGAACTTGAGTTTTTGCCTTAATGGGATTTTCAAATGTCAGCAAAATAGTTTTTTTTTCAGAAGGTGATTCAACTATGTTTTCTTTATTTTTGATTGGCACTGGAAAGTTTGTGTTGCTAGAGCTCCTTTTTGAAAGATGTGTTTCACTTCCATGTGGGATATAGAGGAACAGAACAAAAGGTCAGACAACACCAAACCAATAGTAAATCTTGACAACTGACTGCAAAACTGAAGGAAACAGAAAGTGGTGGAGGTTTATGGGGATTTTGGTGGTGGGCATGGTGTGAAAACATACATTTGTAGAAGTTTGAAACTATAACCCCTAAAACAAATACAGTGATATAAACCAACTTTTCCACAATAAACATTATTGATGGAAAAAGAACCAATTTTGCAAAGAATTTATGTGAATGCCTTGTTATTAATAAAACAGTGGTTGGCGGCTGCTACATCTTCCCCACAGAAGCAGCACACAGTGGGGAAGCACTCAAGTGCCAGGCTGTGCAATCCTTTATCTTTTTATCCTCCTCTTTAGCATCAGGATAAATAAAAAGAGAAGAGATGATTTCCAAGAACATATTAGGTGTAGACTTCTGGCAACACTTAGCTCAAGGTATCTTGAGCACTAGAGGGGCTGGAGCACTAGAAATACTCAGTGGTGGGCTTTGGCATAATCCTGACTGCCCCATCCCTCGCTCATATTGTACTCCAAAGGTGTTTCTTTTAAGATTTATTTATTTATGCATACAAGCTGGGGTACAGGCAAGAGGCATGGGGCGGTGAGAGGGTTCACCAGAGACAGAGCGGGGAGCAGCACGGGCACATCAACGGAAATACACTGCTGAGGGGAGCAGCGGGCGAGGCAGGAGAGGTCTGTGGCGCCATGTGGGATCTCCCTGGCTGGGCGTTGAACTCACGTCGCCGCTGCCAACAGCTCCACAACGCAGTGCTTAACCGCTACGCCACCAGGGTGGCCCATGTTTCTTTTAATAGGCTTCTGAATAAACTTCTTTTAATAAACTTCCTGGCAAATAAAAAAAAATGTGCCAGGGTATAATGGTTCACTTTGATTGTCATTATTTTTCCAATATGAACTCTTATGCCGATGAAAGAAGCAAATCAAAGACAGGATCAGCTTTACATACAAGCTCAAACACTATTACACCCCACTTCTATGAATAAGATTTAATAAAGATGTATCAAATTTTCAACATGAACTCTATCATCTGGAAAATATCCTAGTGCTTGATCTTGGCCTTAAGTTACTCAATAAATGTTTGTTGATACAGTCATTGAGAAATTCAGCTCACAAGAAATCTCCATGATTATCAAGATAGCAGAACTTACCACTAACTTTTATGTTGCAACAGGAACTTTGCTGCACTTTGTGCCATGAGGGACGCAACAGTGGTGGAGCAGGTTTGCAAGGCAAGACTCTGCTACTTGAACAGAAGTTCTTGTGTCGTTTATTGAAAGCACACAGGATAGTAAAAGCTGATCATGCATGTGGGCCTCCCTGGTGGCACGGCGGTCAAGCGCTGCGCTGTGGAGCTGTCGGCAGCGGCCACGTGAGTTCGAAGCCGGGCTGGGGAGATTTCCACATGGCGGGGCAGACCTCTCCTGCCTCACCTGGTCCTGCTGCTCCCCTCAGCAGTGTATTTCCTTCAATCTGCCTATTCTGCTCCCTATTCTGTCTCTGGTGAGCCCTCTCACCACCCCACACCTCTGGCCTGTACCCCAGCTTGTATGTATAAAATAAATAAATCTTTAAAAAAAAAAAAAGCTGATCATGTGACAATGGTATGAGGAATAATAAGAGGGTGGGATAGGAATGGGGGACAAAGTTTTACTAGGGACAGGGTAGGGGACATCATGATCATACATCAAGAGACATTTGTGTCAGCAAAGTATGATCTTATCACAGGCAGAGTTACCCTGAGACCGCCATGGAGATAGTCACATAATCAGGTTACAGTGGCACGGCCTAGGTGTCCCCAAGCCTGCCTCGTGATACGGGCTATACTCCATAGGTTGTCAAGGAGTGCTCTGCGGTGATTTGCAGATAGCAAATAGGTCACAGTTACCCATGAGTGGCCAGCTAGTTGCCAGCTGATAGGAGCCCACACTTTCACTTGTTACCTGATTACTCAATAAAAAATACAAATTCAACCTCACTTTGTTTTCTCCTTCTTTCACAGATTTCAAGTTCTAAATGGTTTTGGAATTTCAGGGTATAACTTTAATTAAATTGCATTTCTTTTTTGCATTCATGGTTCTAAAAGTGCTACGTATATTCTAACTATCATTCGATTTGACTTTAGGAGAGTAATGTTCACCATGATTTTCCTGCTAACAGGGTATAAGGGAAGACTTTCTGAGAGTTGCTTAGTTGGCCAGGGGGTCAGTAAAACTGTGCCTTTGACTTTTTACACCGTAGGCATGCATATATTTCTGGACTGGTGTTCTGCATCTTTCCTTTCTAGGAGCAAGAAACTAACTTCCAAAACTGGTTTTAATTAGCATTTAGCAATGAGTCATTATTTCTGGCATTTTTTATGTTGTTTTGCTTTCAATTAGTTTAAGTTTAGTAGACCTCCTTGAGTGGAAGATGAAAATCTATGAGCCAATAAGAGTGATTTGTATCACTTTACTTTGAGCATTTGTAGGCTAATGACAAGAAATGATTTGCAAATACATGTCATGGAACAACACGCCATTGGTCCTCGAGTATCATGCCCCTGTTCTTTTTTCCAGATATGTCCCTCCCCCAAATATACTTGGGTTTCTACGTGCTACTTGCAGAAGGGGATGACTTCCAAGGAGTGTTTGACCTTGAGCAATAAAGGGAAGTAGAACATAAACATCTTGTCTGTTTGACTCTACTCATTTAAAAGTTCTGAATGGTTGCTCAGAGTAATAAAGACCCACCAATTACAGACAAGGTTCTGGGGACACCAATCACATTCCTCTGGGATGTCCTACCATTTACAGAACTATGTAGATAGGTAACTCCAAAAACTTTCTCCTTTGTGTCAGCCACACCAGAATTCATGGAGTAGACGTCCTTGTCCTTGTGTCTGCCAGGACCATAGAGATCTCCAAGGGACCAGGACAAGGGTCCCTCAACTCAATGCAATTAAAAAGTCAGATTACTGAAATGCAGATCACCAACTCAGACTTCCATGATGCCAGTTCTAGTGAACCAGAGAGGATAGTGTCTTTTCCATCCAGGACTATTTAGTCTTAGCACAAAGAACAACGCCTGCTGCAGGACAGGCTTTCAGTAAACAGAGAGCTGTTGTGGAAGGGGTAAAGAAAATGCAGTGTCTTATTTCCACAACTGCTAAATTTACAGCTGTCAGGCCCTTAAGCTCCAAGGTCAACCCTGGAAGGACAGCTGGTGGAGGCTTCCAAATTTGCCCAGGCTTATGCAGACCATTTGGCCATTCTCCCCAAGCTTATGGTCCAACGAAACTCCTAATACCTCTGTAGACACGATTGTGGCTAGAATTGCCCAATGCTTTCTGCTAAAGCTAGCATTCCTAGACAAATGTTGGGATGTGCCTGGTGTGAGTTGATGTTATGCCTAGTGGGATAAGATAGTGAAATGTTGGCTCACATTTTCTTTGCATCTTAACATTACCCAGCACTCTCTTAAGAGTTTATTAGTTTGTGATTTTGCTAAAGTTAGTTGATTCCCTTCTCTTCCCTACTACATTAGTGGCGAATAGGAGATATTGGCACATTCACATCACTTAATCCAGGCTAAATTTATATTATGTGAAAGCATCAACAAGGAATTTATATGAGAAATACTATCAAGCATTTATCTAGAGGTTAAATTAGGGAATAGAAATCAGAGGACTATTCAGTACATCTGTACATACTAAAATTGCTGGTTATCTTTTGCAAATTAGTTGGCTTTTCTATAACTTGGATATTTATAAAGATGACTAAACATTTAGTGATTCTCCTGGCTAGCAGATCTAGAACACCCTCTGCACACCTGAGAACTTTGCTCTGAGGAGCTGCCATTGTTCTGGGTTCCAGCCTATAAGGCTCTAGAAGGAAAAGGACACGCCTGTCCTGTGTGGAACATGGTGCCTTATACAATGCCTGGCCCATAGAAGATGCTCAAAAAAAAAATGTCTCAGGGGCCTCCCTGGTGGAGCAGCGGTTAAGCACTTGGCTGTGAGCTGTCAGCAGCGGTGATGAGAGTTCGATGTCTTGCCTGGGAGATTCCCACATGGCGCTGCAGGTCTCTCCTGCATCGCCCACTGCTCCCCTCAGCAGTGTATTTCCGTTGATCTGCCCGTTCTGCTCCCCACTCTGTCTCTGGTGAACCCTCTCGCCGCCCCACGCCTCTGGCCTGTACCTCAGCTTGTATGCATAAATAAATAAAGCTAAAAAAAAGTCTCAGTTAATGAATGCTTCAGATGCTCAATGTGGGACAAATCTTCTGTTATTCTAGACAGAACTACAGAATATGCACTACCCGAACAAATACGCTTGTTAGGGATTCTGCAAGAAGAAAAAAAAAAAATGTCAGCTCAACATTTTTTTCCTTGTGCAGAAGAAAA
Source organism: Scalopus aquaticus (assembly GCA_004024925.1). Taxonomy (NCBI): domain Eukaryota; kingdom Metazoa; phylum Chordata; class Mammalia; order Eulipotyphla; family Talpidae; genus Scalopus; species Scalopus aquaticus. The sequence goes on from PVIJ01009239.1 coordinate 52,199, forward strand.
AATAATTTGTAGTATAAATGGGCAAATATCGAAACCAAACACTATTAAACAAAATTTAATTATTTTTAATTGAGTTCAATCAAATTTTTCTCACTTTGAAAATCAGAGAAAAATTTTTACTCACTTGGCAGTCACTTTCAACACTTCAGAAGGAATTATTAGATTGACAAAAATAATCTTGGAGAGACACATAGGGAAATTAAGATATTGAACACCATCATATCAAATTGACTTAAAGAATTAAGTGTCTGTTTTTCCCTGTACTGTGCTAATTTACTATTTTAATTGACTAGAGTGTGGCATTCAGCAAATATCAAATAACTGTCATATGCTTTGTTTTCCCCCTCAACGACCTTGAATTAACTCTTCACCCCTCACTCTCCAGCGAATATAACAGTTCAGAGAAACATTCTCTTCATTGAAATATTTAGTGGAGGTCTTAAATACCTTCATACTTGCCTAATCACTATGCTTACTCCCCTCGCCCCATAGTACATCTGCCCTAGTGTAACAATATTTTGTCAATAATTACAGTACTGCCATGGTAACATCATAATCCCACCCCTTGCCCAACTTTTCAAGGAGTTTATAAAATTCCAGCTGTAAAAATTGGCCATAGACGGTGTATGAGCTGGTTGTTTTATGTGTGGTATTAGTCTTGTTTTTCCCTTTCTTTCTTCACCACTCCCACTCTAAAACCACTTACTTAAAAAAAAAATTTGCAAAGTAATTTAGCATTTATTTAGCCAATAAAGAAGAAATTCAAATTGATTTTCTTATTACTATACTGTTTTCTGATATCAAAATTGTCACTCTCCCCCCCCCTTTTGCCTTGGAGATGAGTTCACTGAAACCAGGAGTGCATTTTTCTTGTCCTTCTCATTTCCTCCTGCTTGAAAATCCCTGAGTTGCTTTTAAATTCAGTGAGAGCCATGTGCAGGGAAAATTCACAGGCATTCCCAGGAACAGAAAGGCCGGGGGAAACAGATCACTCCAGCATAGCTCATCTCTTCACTGGTACCCACTTAACTCATCTCAAAATGGGGTGAAGTAGTCCTTTTATTCTTTCTTCCAAGGTAATTTATAAAAGGTGCCTATTTCTCCATTCTTCCTGATTGCTAGAGGTTTTTCTTTTCACTGGACACTGGTGTTGAAATCCCCTTTATCTTTAGCCTAGAATTTTCTATAAAGTTGGGTAAGGTCTCATCACTCATTAGTGGAAGATGGAGTTGACTCAGGGAACTCTGCAGCACCACAGGCAGAGGAGAATTTAAAGTTTTAATTTTTAAAAAAGTTTAATATTGCTAGACAAAAGAAACAAAAACACCAAGAAACAGTTAACTAATATTACTGAGACTATTTAGAGTTTTGTGCTTTTGAAAGAATATAAATATGCAAATATACATATGCTAATTATATAACCTTGATAAATTAGATATCCTTGAGTAAAATTCGATTGGAGATTTTGATATAATTATCACATAAGCTTATTTACCCCCAGACAAACAAGGAATGCATGTAATTAAATAGGTCCTGGTGATCATAAACTTGAATGGTCAGAATTGCATGTTTATGTCAAGGGTAGGGTGAGATATGGTGTGAGACTACTCAGGACGAGTGTCAAGGGGTTGTTCTGAAGGTATGGAGTTAAGGTTAAGTCCTGACCAAGAGACCGGGGAGGTGATCCTGAGGGAAATTTGCACCTCCCAGCACAACTGTGACACTGATGAGATCTGGAAGCTTGTTTGTGACTTGCCCATCTTATGTATCACTGCCTTCTCCCCCAGCTTATTAAAACAATACTTGATTTTTTCTAATACAGATGCTTAATGTATGTGTTCGTTGTGAATGATTTGATATTATCCTTTTCATTTCTAATTAGTAATAGTAATATTTTGTCTCAGGGACTATGTAATTACACAACTAAAAGCTAGAGCATTGTAATATTTTGTGAACTATGTTGAAATAGTTCAACATAACCCAGCAAATGAACAGCTCAGCTCAGTCTCAAAAAATTCCCCTCTTCCACACTGGCAGTGTGGCAACAGCACCAGAGACCTTGATTATAAAAATAACAGAGTCATAATGCATGCAATGTAGTGATTATCAGTCAACTTTGAAAAATTATGTTCATGCACTCTGCTGTTTGGAGTTCCCCTTCTTGCCCCTGCCACCTTTATGTGGAGAGAAGATAGACATGTGAGTCAGCTCTGCAAACAGCTTCTCGACTTCATCTGAGATTATCCTGGAAATTCCCTATGATGGCTATGATGATACAGTGGAATGAGAGGTGATTTTATAGGGTAAATATATGTCAGTACAACCACCATTCTGAACAGGAAAAAAATAACGCTGTGTTTTTCTTGATGTCTGTTACTTACAGGCAGAGGCAAATGCATGGAGAGGTCAAGTTGACAGTTCTGGTCTACAGATAAAATATGGAGTGTTTTCTGTGTGAGATAAGCACTAAGGATGGATGTGCCCATATAGAAAGAGAGTATAGAATGAGAAGGAAAAGAGTCAAAGTTCAAGTTTTAAGGAACTCCAAAATTTAATTGTTAGAGGGTAAAAAAAGTTTGACAATAGAAATGCATAGAACTTTCAAAGGAACAGGAGAAAAAGTAGGAGTGTGTAACGATTGCAGAAATCCAGAGGAGAGAGGGTTTCCAGAAGATAAGTGTGTAAAATACTCTCTTGAATTTTCATGTGAGGTCGAGTAAAATAAGCAAATAAGCAAAGGAAAAATTATTTAGCATATTATGAACTAAATTATGCCCCTCAGAATTCATATGTTGAAACCTTAATGTTTTATGTAAGTGATTTTGGAGATAGTCTTTAAAGAAGCCACTAAGGTAAAATAAGGTAAAAAGAGTGAGCCCTAATCTAAGAAGAGGAAGATACTGAGGGTGCGGATGCAGGCAGGAGAGGCTCTGGGAAGCCTTTCCTGGGGAAAGGGAGCAGGGTGGCCAAGAAGAGAGGCCTCAGGAGACGCCAACCCTCCAGCACCTTGACCTTGGACTTCCAGCTTCCAGAACTGTAGGAAAAACAGTTTCTGCTGTTTAAGTCAGTTAGTCTGTGATATTTTGTTATGACAGTCTGAGCAGTTTAATACAAGGAACAAGCTATCATTGATGACCTATGATAAAGTTGTTTTGGGGAATGATAGAGGTGAAAAACTGAATTGTAGCATATTAAAGAATAAATGCCAAATGAATAAGAATATGGAAACAGGGAGTATAACTAATTCTTTCAGGAATTTGAATATGGAGAGAAAAAGAAAGGAAAGGTAATAGTCTGGGAGAAGTACACAGTTTTCGGATTGTAAAGAACAAACCTAAAAATTAGCATATAATGAATGCAAATATATGCAAAGAACACCTTAAAAAGACAAAATAGTTCTCAGATTAAAGAGCAGAATTAGATTTTGATCATAGCATCATCATCATAAAAAAACAAATCCATGCCCCAGTCTAGGCTCTAGGCCTAGTCTAGGATCATTAGCAACCTCCTCTCCACCTCTCTCCTCCCCTCCTCCAGGAAGCATTCCTGACTCTAGGCCCAGCCACCAGTGCTTTGGGAGGAGATGCATGCACAGCCCACCCCAGTCCAGGCTGTTCGGGGTCTAGCCCTTCACTTTGGGCTCCCCAGCCACACCTGGGAAGTAGCGCACTCAGCACTCATCACCTGCACCTCTGGAGAAGATGCACGATAAAGTCTGGGCAGTTCAGGGCCCAGCCCTTCACTCCAGGACCCCAACTGTACCCAGGAACTACGTTCCATTCAGCCTCAAACTTCTGCACCTTGGGAGCAGATGTATGCCCCAGCCAGGGCCACATAAGGCCTCGCCCTAACCAGGGATCATGAGAAGTCTGCTGGTAAATACCACTTTCCAGACCCACCCGCCATCACCCCAGGAACAGACACACCCAACAGTCTAGGCCATTTAGGGCCTAACCCTTAACCTAGGACCCACAACAGCAACCAGGAAGTGCATCCCATTTAATGCCCAGCGACTATACCTCAAGAGTAGACTAAAACCTCAGTTTAGGAATCAAAGCATCTCACACTGTATCAGGGATCCTCAGCAACCTCTACCCTCCTGGTAAGCAGAAACAGGCCCAGAGCCACAACTCCTGGGTGAGGTGAGTGAGGTGAGTACCCAACAACTGGGCCTCTTAACCCAGCCCTGCCCCAGCCACTAGGATTAAGCCTGGCAGTGCTTCAGGGAGGCTCTAGCATCACTCCAGATCCTACAAGACCCCATTAGCTGTGCCCACTATCAATAAACCCCTAGAAGTGTGAGAGAGAGGGACTCACACACACTAAGGCCAAAAGCAGCAGAGCAAATGCAAAGCAAACAATGAGGAGAAAGAAAAACACAAACAGGCAAGCAAGTCCTCAGCGGAAAAGTATGCCAGCCAAAGAGAATAAACAAAGCCCCAGGAAAAAAAAAACACAAAGACATGGAAGAGGCTTTTTTATCTACCAGGCATAGAATTCAAGATAGCCATGATTAAGAAAATTAAAGAATTGGAGCAATTCTAGAGAGGGCTCAGAAATGGAATTGAACAATATTACAAATAAAATTAACAAACAGAAGATTGAAATTGAAACATCAAACAAGAAAATAAGATAATTTCAGAGAAGGCAGAAATTCAAGAGAAAGACATGAGAGTAGAATAAATCAAATGAAAGAATGAATCAGTAATCTTAAAAATGAAAAAGGGATAAGAAGCAAGATAGAAGAAGAAAGAGAGATACAAAAAAAAAAAAGAATGAAGAAACACTTTAAAAATTATCTGATACAATGAGAAAAGGAAATATGAGAATCACAGTAATCCCAGAGAGAGAGAGAGAGAGAAGGGAACTGGAAAATTATTCAAAGAAATGATGGGAGAAAACAATCCAAACTTTTAGAAGGAAATGAACATAGAAATACAATAAGTGAAAGAACAGAAAACTACCTAGATAAAAGGAAAACAACATCAAGGGAGATAATAGTGAAATTTCTAAGAGTCCAATATGAAGAAAAAATAATGAATCTGACAAAGGGGAAGGAAAGGATAATCTATAATGGAACACTGATTAAACAACATCAACTTCTCTGAAGAAACAGTACGGGCAAGAAGAGAGTAGAGTGACATTAAAATACTACAAGAAAATGTATGCCAGAATATTCTATCCTGCAAAGCTCTCTTTTCTGTATGAGAGAGAAATGAGGACCTTCTCAGACAAAGAAAATCTTAGGGAATTTGTATCTAAACACCTCCCTACCCCCAAGAAATATTAAAAGAAGTTTTAGGATTTAAACTGAAAAGAGGCACAAACATAAAAAATTGAATAAGGAATTAAACAGACCACAAAACTAGGAACAAATGGCAGTGACTTTTACATATCAATAATCACTCTAAACGTCAATGGACTGAACTCACCAATAAAAATATGCAGAGTATATAGTTGGATTAGGAAACAGAATCCAACCTTCTGCTACCTCCAGGAAACACACCTAAGTACCAAGGTTAAACATAGACTG
>PVIJ01009239.1:57831-68191 GCA_004024925.1 Scalopus aquaticus
TAATGAGAGAAAGAGAGAGAGAGAGAGAGAGAGAGAGAGAGAGAGAGAGAGAGAGAGAGAGAGAGAGAGAGAGAGAGAGAGAGAGAGAGAGAGAGAGAGAGAGAGAGAGAGAGAGAGAGAGAGAGAGAGAGAGAGAGAGAGAGAGAGAGAGAGAGAGAGAGACAGAGAGAGAGAGAATGGGGTGGGGAGGGGGGCCTATATAATGCTCAAGGGAGAAATACCAGAAGAATATATAATACTCATCAATATACACTCACCAAAATGAAGGAGTACCAAAATATCTCAGACAACTATATCAAACATGAAACTAGATCCTGGAGAAAATACATATATGGATAGAGACTATAATATCAAACTCTCACATATGGACACATCAATGAGACAGAAAATAAGGCTATAATCATCTTAAAGAACTAGACTACATGGGTCTAATAGACATTTATAGGGCACAACACCCCACCAAAAGCTGCATGCACATATTTTCTCAAATATACATTGGCTATTCTCCAAGATTTACCACAACTGGGTCACAAGACAAATATGAACAAATTCACAAAGATTTGAAGTCATACCAAGTATCTTTGACCATAAAGATACTTAACTGCAAATCAGCTAAAAAAGAAAACAAGAAATACTTTAATACCTGAAGACTGAATAGTAACCATCGAATGACCACTGGGTTAATGAAGAAATCAAAGAGGAGATTAAAAAAATTGCCTGGAAACAATAAATGAAATTGTAAGAGGGTGGTCCTGAGGAAAGGGGAGTGTCCCAGCTTCCCTGCCCCACCCAAGGGAGGGTGGAGCTGAGCAGAGAGATAAGAAGCTGGAAAAGGAGACAAAAAAAGGAAGAAGGAAGAAAGCAGGATGGAGGCCAGAAGAAGCACAAGGGGCAGAGAGACATGTGTAGAAGCTGCACTGGCCTGGACTGACTGAAACAGATGTGGGTGAGAGACCCGTGGGGGGTGACAATGGCAACGTTGATCTGGATTTTGATTTTATTCTTTTCCTCCCAGAATCGTCTGGCTGTTTCTGGCCCTTTTCTTTGGGTCCCTGCCGAAAGGTGCTTTAAGCTTGTGGCAGCCTTTCGGGCCTTGCCTTGGGCCAATCCCATTTGGGTGGACTTTTGCCTACGAGGTGATGGGTAACTTTGGGTGCTTAGTTTAGAAACTATATTCTTTGTGTTTTCTATATTATCACACTAATTGTATTAAAGTTTCTTTTCCACTTAAGGTCTTATATGTTTTGTCCTGATGCGGCAGATGGCAGAAACTTTTAGAAAGGGCAGGTTTAGGGGTTCTGGGGTGCCTCTCTCCCTGCCCTGTAACATAATCTCTTCTAATAAAAGTGGAGACTGGGCCAAGGAGAGGCGGTCATATCTCCAGACAGGGCCCTCCAAGGTGACCTTTTCTATATCTCTCACTGCTTGGACTCTTGAGTCATTTCTTTCTTCATCCCTTGACGCTGCCAACGTTGTCACCCCGAGAGGCAACAACATTATAACAATTAAAACAACATGGTGCTAGAACAAAAGCAGGCCCACAGACCAATGGAGTATAATTCAGAGCCAGAAAAAAAAAAACACACACTTTTATGGACAACTAATATATGACAAAAGAACAAATAATATACACTGAAATAAGGAAAGGCTCTTTAATAAATGGTGCTAGGAAAATTGCACTGCCACATACAAAAGGATGAAACTAGATCATTATCTAACACAATATATGAAAATCAACTCAATATGGATTAACTACTGGGATGTAAGACCTGAAACCGTTAAGTACATAGAAGAAAACATAGGCAAAGCATTTCATGACATTTAATTTCAGTAAACTCTTTCTGGACTCATCTTCCAAGTTAAATAAATGAAAAAATAAAAACCTGGGAGTATATCAAACAAAAAGTTTTTGTTCAGTGAAAGAGATGGTGACCAAAACAGAGTTACTCTGCTGAATGGGAGAAAGTATTTTCATACCATACATCTGATAAGGGATTGATAGCAGAGATCTACAAAGTATTCATACAACTGAACAAAAAGAAGACAACCCAATTATAACATGGGCAGAAGAGCTTAGTAGGCACTTCTCCAAAGAAGACATGCAGATAGCCAACAGATATAACAGCAAATGTTCATCATCGGTTACCATCAGGGAAATGCAAATCAAAACCACAATGAGATAAAACCTCACACCTTTGAGAATGGCCTATAACGGAAAAAAAAAACCAGGAACAACAATTGATGGTGAAGATGTGGAGAAAAAGGAAGACTATTACAGTATTGGTGAAAATGTAGATGGTCCAGCCCCTGTAGAAAGAAGTGTGCAGATTCCTCAAGAGACTAAAAATCTACCTACCATATGACCCCAAAATTCCACTCCTAGGTATGTATACAAAGAGCACAAAAGCACTAATTTGAAAGGAAACCTGCACTCCTGTGTTTATAAATAAAATAGTTTATAAAATATTTTGCACAAAAATAGTTTGCAGCACTATTTGCAAAGTCAAGCTATTTAAGCAAACTAAATGCCCTAGAGCAGATTAGTGGATCAAGAAAATGAGGTATATATACACACAATGGAATACTACTCAGTGATTAAAAAAGATAAACCTGTGCCATTTGTGTCAAAATGATGGAATTGGAAGGGATTATTTCAAAGGAAAATAATGGATGATTTCACTTATATGTGGAATCTAAAGAAAGTAAACAAAGGATCAAACAGACAAACTGTAAGAATTATCCTTGAAAGCTGACCATGGATCCAAGAGCTAGGGGGTGGAAGGGAGGTCAGAGGAAGAGGGAGAGAGCAGAAAACAAATGGCAAAGGAGAGCACAATAGAATATGGTGGAGGACTATTGGTGCTTTATTGGAGGAAAAAGTATGACCACACCTGAGGGGAGAAATCCTATAATGTGAATACATAAATGGGAACTAAAAAAAAACAACTAGGGCCTCCCTGTTGGCGCAGCGGTTAAGCGCTGTTCTGTGGAGCTGTCAGCAGCGGTGACCCAAGTTCGACGCCTGGGGGGGAAGATTCCCACGTGGTGCGGCAGACCTCTCCTGCCTCGCCTGCTGCTCCCCTCAGCAGTTTATTTCCGGAGATCTGCCTGTTCTGCTCCCCACTCTGTCTCTGGTGAACCCTCTCGCCGCCCCATGCCTCTGGTGGGTGTTATGTGGTAACACAAATCTGAAGAGGTGAGATCCTAACCCTCTGCATCATACACAGCATTGTAAACTAATGTTACCTCAATGCATACAATACATTTTTTAAAAAAAATCAAAAGCAAATCAATAATCATATCATGTATTGAACAACTAATATAGGGTTAATTGTATATATCTAATAGATTTTTCTGAATTTTATGTTCAGACCATAGTGTCTGGAACCTAACGAGTATGATTCATCCCGAGGCAAAGTTCTCTCCAGCTGTGAACCTGTGAAACCAGACAAATTATCTGCTTTCAAAATATAATCATGTGGCAAGGATAAGATATACATTCTCATTCATAAAAGGAGAAATTGGAATGAATGAAAGGTGTGACTAATTCAAAGCAAGTCCGTTGCCTAGCAAGGAGAATTCCATTAGGCTGTAAGGCTCAATAATAATCCTTTATGACTCCATTCATTGTTCTTTGGGCCCAATGGTGTGGCAACCCCACCTGCTGGCCTCATGGTAGGAGTGGGTGACGCTGTGCTTGTGACCCCAGGTGGCAGCAAAATGATGTGCTGAAGAGAAAGAAGTGACCCTTGCCCCCTGGAACTGAGGAGTCAACCTCCCCCGGGGCCTTGCTCTCTGGGCCTGTGTTGATAGAGGCAGCCTTGCCAATCACTGAATGACCTCAGGGTCATCCTGCCCCTCTCTTGAAAGACAATGCATGTCTACAGCTGGCTAACAAAACTAACCCATGCAGTTGAATCTCAGACGTCAATAATCTTCCTTCATTTTCTCCCGTCTCTGCCCCCTTTCGTCCAAAACGGTGGCATTTCTACTGAGATAATTGATTGGATCCATGAGTCACACCCATAGTCTTTGTCAAATGTTTGTCCAGCCACACCCTTGGTGTTCTCCAAAGAACATGCTTTCTCATTTTTGCAACATAGATAGACTGAGAATTTTTCAGATCTTTAAGTTCCAGTTCCTTTTTGCTTCTCAACTTCTTTAATTTATCTTTCTTCTCATGTAAGTAATATGGAGAAACCAGGCTGCATCCTCTGGGTTTTGCTTAGAAATATCCTCACCTGAATGTCCATCATTCACAAGTTCTACCTTCTATAAAATCCTGGATCTCAAGGGGGCCAAGTTCTCTGCCACTTTATAACAACGTTCGCCTTCCTATACATGCTCCTCATTTCCATCAGAAGTCTCACCAGAAGCATCTCTAACATTCATATTTCTACCAACAATCTTTTTAAAGTAATCTAGTCTTTTCCTAATGTGTTCATCAAAACTCCTGTAGCTTCTCCCCACTTACAAAGTGACTTCCACACTAGGAACTAAGCAGCACTCAGTTCCTAGTACCAAAATTGACACTTATTGGCTGGGGCTGTGTGGGGTAGGCAGGAGGTTCTCAGGCTTTCCCGCTATCCCCTGGGGGATGGGCCTCCACAGGCTGATGCACTGTTGCTTGAAGGCCAGGCCTGGGGGGGCGTGGCTTAGCCTAGCTTAGCCTGGGGGGCGTGGCTTAGCACAGAATAGCAGTTAGTTTTAGGGGAGTAGACTAGCAGCTAATCTTAGGGGAGTACAAGAGCAGTTAGTCAAAGAGGAGGAGAACAGCAGTTAGTCGGAGGGTAGTAGAGTAGCCATTGGCGGGGTGTGGTGTGACGGTGTGTGGAACATAAACAACAAAAGGGACATTATGAAAACGACTAATGGAGCAAGTCTGCTTGGACTGATGCTGAACCTGCTTGGTTTGGGGTGGTTGCGTAACAGGCTGCCATAACAAAATATCACAGATTCAACTTAAAACATAGAAATTTATTGTCTCACAAATCTAGAGGCCAGAAGTCCAAGATCAAGGGGTCAACTGCTTTGATTTCCTCTGAGGTCTCTTTCCGTGCTTACAGATGGCTACTTTCTCCCTGTGTCCTCGCACAGGGAGAAAGGTTTTGTCCTAATTTCCTCCTCTTACATGTACATTAGTCATATTACAGGAAGACCCATTCTACTCACCTCATTTTAATTTACATCTCTCTTGGACCTTATCTCCAAATATAGACACTTTCTGGAATATTGGAGATTAGGCCTTCAAAATACAAATTTTGAGGTGATACAATTTGGCTCATGACACCTCACTTAGATATTTAACATGATCACTTGGATGCTGTTTGAAAATAGGTTGCAGGGCAATAGGGAGACAACAGTGTTAAAAAGGAGACTCCTAATTAGAGGATTTTTCAACAATTCAGATGACTCAGTGCAGTTACAGATGGTTGATATGGTAATAAGAATTTGCACCTGGGAAATATTTTAAAAGTTGAGTTGAAAGAAGTCTCTTTTTAATCAGGTTCAGGTTACAAAATACAGGAGCCCAAGAATAACTGCAGGGTTTTTGGCCCGAGTAGCTGGAAAGATGGTGTTGCCACTAACAGCAAAAGGCAGATATCGAGGCAAGCACACTGGGGCGGGAGCATAAAAAATTCTTTTAAGGACATGTTAAGCTTGAGATGCCTATTAAACATGTAAATTGAGTTGTCAGGCTGGCCTTTGAACACGAGCTTGGAATTATGGTTAGAAGTGTGGATTGGAGACGTACATTTTGAAGTCATTATACTAGATGGGTGGAATTGAGAAACAAAGGACTTCATAAAATCGATGAGGGGAACATAATAGAAAAAGAAGTCCAAGGTTCACTTCTGGAACACGGTCTGATAAGAGGGCAAAAGACACTAAGAATGAGTGGCAAGGGAAGAGGAAATCCAGGAGAATGTGGTGCCGGGAAGCCAGGTGATGACATTATTTCCAGAGAAGAGAAAATGATCAATTATGTTTGCCAAATGCTTATGTTCTGTAAGATGAGGGCTGAGAACTGACCATTTGATTTAGCACTATGGAGGTCACAGAAACCTCAAATATGCATTTGCTTAACGTGAGCCTATTCTTCTTCTTCTTATTTTTTTGGCTTACATGATTTTTAATGTACCTTAAATAGTAACATGCTATGATTTTATAAGATCTGAATAAATAATCATCATATTTGTTTCAGTAAAGATTCAAATAGTTCTTTTATGAAAGATTCAAATAGTTGTTTTATGAAGCACTTTTTTTTTCAATTATTAAAAGCTTAATTAACTCTGGAATACTGGAAGTTGAAGTTGTGACTCAAACTGTAGAGGGGACAATGCCAAGGAAAATATATCCTATATGGTCTAAGTGTACTCACTCTGGATAATCTGCTAATTCTTTGCTTATCAAACCAGGTCAATCTTTTTGACTCTCTGTGGTAAGATTGCACATGTAGTCAATACTACTTGTTGTCTGAAGATCTCTGAAGTCTCTAAAGATCTCAAGTTTTGTCTCTGTTGTTATTAAATAGTACCATAGATATTGGTACCTAGTATCCAACCAAGAAATATCTAAGGATGTATTGAAAAATGAATGCTGTTGTGCAAGTAAATACCAGTCAACAGATAACTGGTTCTTTTCCTCTGCTCTGTGTTAGTTTAGATTCTCCAAAAAGGAGAACCTAAGATGAGATTAATTGTGCAAAAGATTTATTAAGGGCAATGTCTTCGGAAAAAAGGTAAGAGGTGAAACAGAAGAGTTTGGAAGAGTCATCAGAACTTGGAACAGTGAGGAGAAGGAAGAAAGAATAGTTGATTTGTAACTGGTGGCTGAGATCAAAGATTGTTACAGGTGGTGCTCCCTGGAGGGGGTTGCAGGTAAGGATGGATAACTCCAGGGAAAATGCTGGTGCCCTCCTGAGGAGGCTGTGAGGGCTCCACAAGCTTCACTGCCCTTCAGCAATAATATTGAATGATAATATTGACATGATTTCTCCTTCCCATACCAGAGGAGGTGCCCAGTATAGTCAAGGAAACAGCTTTGGGGCAGGAAAGGTTCCTCTTCGCCAACTCCCAGTGAGGGGAATTGAATGAACCAGGTCAGCCTTCTGGGTATTACTAGTTCCTTTACCCCTGTAGATCTCCTGAATTGGAAAAATTCTGTCCTTTCATGCAGGCAAAACCCTAAAAGGATGGTGGAAGTGTTTGCGTCTGTTTTTGCCTCTCATTTATGGGCAGACATACAGTCTATGTTGAGCACACTGCTTACATGGGATGAACACAGATTGGTCATGGGAAAGGCTATGGTCATCTCCACTTGGAGGATATAGGCAACCCAGAAGTCAGGGACGCTGTTTCTTTGGCAGACCCTAATTGGGATCCCAATAATGGAGGTATGACAATGTTGGATCACTACCAAAAGTGCTTGTTAACAGGACTCAGGCAGGGGAACCCCAAACAGAAAAGTCTCAATAAGGTCATGAAGGTTTGGCAATGGTCAAATGAAGATCCTCCAGAACTTTTGGAAAGAATCATACAGGCATATCACATATATATAGATCTAGAACCTGAAGCCCCAGAGAACCTTAGAATGGTTAATCTGATATTCATGTCACAATGTGCTCCAGATATAAGAAAAAAGTTTAATGAAATTGATGGTGCTTTGGAATTGGCTACTTCCCAATTCGTGGACACAGCCTTCAGAGTGTATAATGGGAGGGAAGAAAGGAGACTTGAGCCTGCAACGGTATTTGCTGAAAGAGAAGGAAGAACAGAATATAGAAGAGATAGAGAAGGGACAACAAGAGAACTTTTAAGAAGAGACCAATGTGCTTACTGCAAAGAGGACAGCCACTGGAAGTACAGATGTGCTTGGAAAAAAAATGGAAGAGGGAGAAGATATGAAGATATTGAAATAAAAAAAAGTAAGTCTATCACAGCACAGAATAGGGATTCATGTAAACACTGCAGGGCTGAGAATGTAAAAAAATGGAAAGAAAGATAAAAGGCAGATGGTTGTTCAGGAGGATTGTTCAGATGAAGAATAGGGGGACCCAAGGCTTCCTCTCAATACAAAAAAAGCCTTATCTTTCTCTTAAAAATGTCGATGTTGGGCCTCCCTGGTGGCGCAGCAGTTAATTGTTGCGTGGTGGAGCTGTCGGCAGCAGTGACGTGAGTTCAACGCCCCCGGCTGGGGAGGGAGATTCCCACATGGTGCGGCAGACCTCTCCTGCTTCGCCCACTGCTCCCTTCAGCAGTGTATTTCCATTGATCTGCCTGTGCTTCTCCCCACTCTGTCTCTGGTGAACCCTCTCGCCGCCCCACACCTCTGGCCTATACTCCAGCTTGTATGCATAAATAAATAAATCTTAAAAAAAAAAGAAGAAAAAATGTCGATGTTATTGACCTGTACTCATTGTTGGATATCTAAGTATTTAAAAAGTGCTGTAACTATGGGCCTCCCTGGTAGTTCAGCGGGTTAAGTCTTAGCACCATGAAGCTATCTGTAGCCACTGCAGCATGAGTTCAATTCCTGGCCAGGGAGCTTCTCACATGGCGCAGCAGACCTCTCCTGCCTGGCCCGCTGCTCCCCTTAGCAGCGTACTTCAGTAGATATGCCTGTTCTGCTCCCCACTCTGTTTCTGGTGAATCCTCTCACCACCCCACACCTCAGACCTACACCCCAGTTCTTGCATGCATAAATAAATCTTTAAAAAAATAAAACTAAATAAAAAGTGCTGTAACTGTATCTGATGTAATTCTATGTTGTAAAACAATATTATGTAATGTTGCTTGTACTTGTGCCAATGGAGAGGGCTTGTCCAACATTCATCAGAGATTTGGTGATAAAAACTGAAAGTGAGGAATGTAACTGGTGGCTAAGGCCGAGGGGGTTGCTGGTGAGGACACAGCTGCAGGGAAAATGCTAAAAAGTATCACATTTTGGGGTGGAGTGGCTGATAAGTAATATAAGGGACTGCAGAAGGGGTCAGGGATTCATTCAGTCTTCGGGATTTAGTGTTTTAGAATCTTCAGCATTTGGGGTCAGCGACTTCGGCCTCCACCACACTGATCTTCCAGAAGGCTGTTGTGAGCCTCTGAAGGTGGAGGTCTCCAGCAGCCAACCTTGGAGAGAAAAAGTTTGGAGTCTTTGCAAGTAACCAAGTGACTGAAACTGTTCCTGGTTATGCTGTTGTTACAGCCAAGGAGAGAAGACGAAGACCCAGAGCTGGACTCCTTCTGACTGTGAGTGTGGCCGTTTGTCGGGCTGTTTATTCTCTACGGCTGCTGTTTTGAGAGTTGCTTGTCTGGTGCTGTGTTGAGGCATCTCGGTAGCTCTGGGAGCACCTTCTGTCGTGTCTTCTGTTGACTGTTTGAGTTGGAACTTGGCCTACAGTCTGGCTACTGCGTGTCTGCAGTGGCAGGAAGATGCCATCTTGGGTGCATGCCTATTGTTTGGGAGAGGAGCTCTGTGTCTTCAGTGGCAGGAAGACACATTTTAGCTGCTTTTGTTTGGGACTTAAAAACACTGGACACTGCTTCGGATGAGGTAAACAGCCATGTTTGGCCTCAATGACTCTTTGTTTTTCCCCTACTTGTTAAATAAATCCCATCGTTGTTGTTCCCTGAATCTGAGTAGTCTTGCAAATGTGCACACAGGTGAAGAACTCAGACAGTGACCAGTAAAGTATTTGGGCAGTGTCCTTGACCAGTTTTATGCCTCTGCTGCAGAGTGAAGCATCTTAGACAGCAGTGCAGCTCTAAGAAAGTATGGGCAAAGCTGATGGGGACTCCTGTTTTTTAGGAAAGAGCCCTGTCACACTTCGTAACTCACTGGAGCCAGGCCTTGGGAAATGGCCTTGGTGTCAACGCACAGGTGTGCAACAGATGGCATTGCTGGCCAGTCATGCCATCAATAGCCAAGACCTGAGGCAATTTTAATCTATTGAGGCTACTTTACAGTGCCTCAATGAACATATGGGTGCATGTATCTTTTTGGATTAGTATTTTTGTGTCCTTTGGGTAGATTCCCAAAAGTGGTATTGCTGGGTTGTATGGAACCTCCATCTTTAGCATTTTGAGGAATTGCCATACAGTTTTCCATAGTGGTTGGACCAGTTCGCCTTCCCACCATCAGTATAGAAGAGTTCCTTTTTCTCCACATCCTTTCCAGCATTTGTTGTTGCCTG
Organism: Scalopus aquaticus; assembly: GCA_004024925.1. Taxonomy (NCBI): domain Eukaryota; kingdom Metazoa; phylum Chordata; class Mammalia; order Eulipotyphla; family Talpidae; genus Scalopus; species Scalopus aquaticus. Next base: position 68,024 of record PVIJ01009239.1, read on the forward strand.
TATTTTTAATGTGTGCCATCCTCACAGGTGTGAGGTGGTATCTCATAGTGGTTTCGATTTGCATTTCCTTGATTATAAGTGATGTTGAGCATTTTTTCATGTATCTGTTGGCCATTTGCTTTTCTTCTTTGGAGAAGTGCCTTTTGAGCTCTTCTGCCCATTTTTTGA